>MJUU01011672.1:41639-64922 GCA_002080025.1 Modiolus philippinarum
CGCCAGCGGGGAACATAGTTTTAACATTTGACTCTATGGAAAAAACATTCACATATCTTCTCAGAAACTGCTAGTCTAATTAGCACCAAATTTAGTCACAATGGTCCTCAGATGGTCCCTTCCCCAAAAGGTATCCGGCAGGTCCGTACCCCATCCAAGATGGCCGACAGCGGGGAACATAGTTTTAACATTGACCCTATGGAAAAGACATTCAAAGATTTTCTTAGAAATTACATTCCAATTATAACCAAATTTAGTCACAATGGTCCTCAGATGGTCCCATCCCAAAAAGGTATCCGGCAGGTCCGTACCCCATCCAAGAGGGCCGCCAGCGGGGAACATAGTTTTAACATTGGACCCTATGAAAAAGACATTCAAAGATCTTCTTAGAAATTACATTCCAATTATAACCAAACTTAGTCACAATGGTCCTTTGATGGTCCCTTTCAAAAAAGGTATCCAGCAGGTCCGTACCTCATCCAAGATGGCCGCCAGCAAGGAACATAGTTTTAACATTTGACTCAATTGGAATATACATTCAAAGATCTTCTCAGAAACTACTAGTCCAATTATAACCAAACTTAGGCAAAATGGTCTTTAGATGGTTCCTTCCAAAAGAGGTATCTGACAGGTCCGTACCTCATCCAAGATGGCCGCCAGCGGGGAACATAGTTTTAACAATGTACCCTATGGGAAACGCATTCAAAGATCTTCTTCTCAGAAAGTACCAGCCCAATTATAACCAAACTTAGTCATAATGGTCCTCATCTAAAAAAGGTATTCGGCAGGATGGTACCTTTCCAAGATGGCCGCCAGCGGGGAACATAGTTTGAACATTGGACTCTATGATTTTTTATGGGAACTATTGTCCAAAGTTTTATTTGAATTGTGGTCTGGTAATTGATGGAGCTCTCAGTTGCCATGGAAACCAGACCAGAAAACTAAATTTTAGAAAAAAAGTATTCTGCTAGACATTTTATATGTGATTTCAGCACTATGTATAAGCTAGATTACAAGGGGAACCCTTGCCCAAATGTTTTTGTAAAAGGGGGAGTGAATGTTTTAATTTCAGCAATATGTATTACCTTGATTATAAGGGGGAACCCTTGCCCCATTTTTTTTTGAATGGTGTTCTGTAATGGGTTGTAATGGATGGTGGAGCTTACGGTTGCCATTGAAACTAAACAAAAAAACTGAAATTTTAGAAAAAAAAGTATTCTGCTAAATTTAATGTTTTGTTTTCAGAAATGTGTAAACACTAGTTAATAAGGAAAACCCCTGCCCAATTATTTTTTGAAAGGGGCTTTTAATGTTTTGATTTTGGCATAATCATAACCTAAATTTTAAGGGAGACCTCTACCCAAATTAAGATAGTTTATATTGGATGCCATTAAAAGACTTGGGTCTCTGAAACCACTAATCCGATTGGAAATAAACTTGATCACAAAAGACCTCTGGCGACCCCCTTCAAATTTGCATTTTTGCATGTCTTTATCCAATCCAAGGTGAACATAGTTAAACATTGGACCCTACTGGAAATGAATTTCGAGTCATCTACGGTCCAGATGAGCGATACATGCTCTTGAGAGCCTCTTGTTGTATCAAAAACACACTTCAAGTTTGATTACCAGGTTTATTTTCAATAATTACCATATTTTGTGAATTTGATAATTTAATTAACCCCAGTAAACAAGTTTTGATTACATGTGCAAAAACTAATAAGTGGCCATGGATGCCCTGGTAACCTACTCCATTAGGAGCCTCCAACCTGAACCATGGCACTGAGACTGGCTAGATAACTGACCGGGTGCATCCCGAGATGCATTCCCTTTTCCAATGGCAATCAGAAACGTGTTGCATTGGATGACACCCTTTTATTGTGTCGCTACACAACTGTCATTCGCCTTGCATCCCTATGCAAGTTCATCTGTATGGCCCAATTTTTGTTAGCGCCAGATATATGAAAAAGTGTCTGACCGAAGGACAAATCGACAAAACTTGAGTCGGTCTGGCTAAAATCATCAGTCAACAGGATCGATTGTCGGTTGAAAAATTTAGATTTTCTATATGCCATGAAACTTTAGGTCTTGTAAATTTGTCTTTGGTGTGGCTGCTTTTTTGCCTGACCTGCAAGGTCTCTGGACTTTTCGATTTGTCTGGCATTATTCGCATTTCCTCTTAAACAGCTTTGTACTTTTCAACCAAACTTTTAGTATAGTGTAGATTTGCATCTTTTCAACAAAACTTGCATGATTTCTTTAGTAAATAGGGTAGATTTGCATCATGCGTTTTGTTTTTTTTTTCTTTTTTTCTCCCTCTTCAGATTTTCAAGCTTTTTTGACTTTGTCATTTTAGCTTATTTAAGTCTTGAGGGTATCCCCAGTATCCGCTACTCCTCGGCGCCCTAAACCATTCATTTGCAGGGATGTTAGAGTATATGATGATGCGCACCACGCATTTTGATTTTCCATTTGCTAGATTTTCAAGCTTTTTTGGACTTTGCCATTCTAGCAACTTTGAGTTTTAAGTGTAAGCCTCTATTAATCTTAACTCCTACTACACCAACTAGCTTTGGTATGGATTGCTCTTGAAATGCGCACAATGCATTCGGTTTTTCTTTATTTTTCAGTATCTATAGCGCAGTCGACATTTGTGCTCCATGGAACAACCATACATTTTTTTTTCTCAAAAAGTTCATCCTTCCAAAAATATGTCGACTCAAGTCAATGTTTTGCCAATTAGTCAATTTTCATTAGTGCTGTTGGATTCAGACAGTATCATAAATGGAGCTACTGGACTATCACTTTTCATAGATTATCCATTATAATCTGAACATTTTTTGGATTAAAATCTGGGATAAAAATGCCGGGAACCCTCTCTAGATCAGCTGCTGCATTGTGAACGACATTCAAAAGCGGGCTTTCCAAGAGGGCGTACTATCAATGTGGATAAAAAAAAGTCCTTCTGCATTGGCTGATACAGAGGGAGGTAGAGTCCCTTAATGTTTCTGGAAAACAAAATTTACATTTCATGCAAAATTTGGGAAAAACTGACAAAAAATCTGTAAAAATTGCATGGAAACCCCCCTTTTTTAGAATTCCATTGGAACGCCGGCCACATTTTTTTTTCGAAAGTCCGCCGGTTCTCTGGATCTGCTTATGGCTATTTTGAGGTGATATATATTTGTTGTCGTTCTTAAATGGTGCTGGTCAATAAAAAAACTGGACCGATAATTAACTGGACATAAAACTGATAAATCTATAAAAACCGGACCGATAATAATAAAATCAAATCAATTATTTCATTGTCACATAAACAAATTTAACAAATATAACTAAAACAAACAAGTAAAAAAAAATTAACAGAGTTACGAGTTCCCTGTCCTCATTTCTAATGACTGTTTTATAAAGGACTACTTGCTTTCATTGGTGTTGATGGGCAAAGCAAAAATTTAATTTTCTCATTTTCAGTGAACCTGTTAGCATCTTCTGATAGAACATAGAACATATTTTTATTTATCAAATCATTGGCCCACATAGGGCTACATGAGAATATACATAAAAAGAAAAAGAAATACTTGATTAGATAGGAGATAAACAATACATTCAACATGCACATGTACATATAGGTAATGGCTATATAAATAATGGAGATAGTGTGATAAAATTTTTAGCATACGATGATATGTTGACAAGATCTGACCATAAAGTAGATTTTTTTACAATATAACAAAAAGTGCTAACAACACCAACAACCAGAAACTTCAAAGTTGAGCAGTTGCTGATCAACAGAAAGTGACCGTACGATTGCTATTTTAAGAATTCATATTGATAGAACATTGAATTCCGGTAAATTCTATTGAGAAGGGGATTTGATTTCCAGTATTGACATGTCCACGTGTTGTTGTTTATCTTTAGTTAGACGCTTCTCTTTTTGTTATATAGTTAATCCCTACCGATAAAAATTATAAAACAAAAAACAGATCGGCGAAATATAAAATCTATTTTGGAACACCTGTGTCTAAAAATAAAACAGGAAATCTGACAAACGTGCAAATGATTATGGCCTAATTATTTCAGCCTTTGAGATTGTCCCCAATATTTATATCGCTGTCGGAGTTGTGTATTGAATTACGTCACAGTATAAGTTGCACAATCGAATTCAGTATGAGCCACCTTAAGTGTTCAGCGTATGATAACACCCGGTAAATTCGTTACAGAACAATTGATTAAACGCTCAACATTACAACATGAACAGAATGTACAAGCGAGTGGAGCGAACGAAAAACGGAATGAATAACACACTTCAAACGACTCATTGCATTTATACACGCTTCAAATGATTCATTACAATCATACACGCTATACGTGGAATAACTGAATTTCCGAGAAATGACCGAAGTGAGTCGTTTCAACCATGTATTTCATTCATATCGTGTGTACACGAAAGGAGTGAAATGCACGCAAAAATATTGATTTTATTGGTGTGAGAATTGCAAAAAAAATGCAAATTTGTTGAAAAAACAAAAGTAATAAAAATGATTTTAAACTCGTTATCTGCCGTTCTATGGAAATATCTTGTTTATATATTGTTTATTCTTTTTTCAAATTTTCTTCCGTCGTTTTAAAAGCTTTCGTTCAAAAACATTTCGTGGGATATCAAAAAGATGTTTTGGTCAATGATATTCTAAGGTGAATCTGCCTTTAAAACTGACCCTGTATTTAACACAAACAATTTTTTTCGAAGGGAGTGATCTCGCCTAATGTTGTTTATCTTGTTATCGGATGTCCTCTGAAACCGTTACAAGAGATATCAATTTACTTTCTTTTGCAAACAGTTTGTTTCATCCTTGTGATGATTCATTACATTTTGACCGAAGGGATCTAATGACTCCTTATATGAGTTATTTCCCTTTTCGTATTTTTTGTTTTGTTACTTTTTTCTTTCGAACTGCAAGCATCAGGGAACCCTTTTTTCCAAAGAAGTGATATCGTTAATGTAACATATCACCATTTCTATTTTTTTTTAAGTATAAATCTTAGCCAACGTGCAGAATTAAAATTTACAGTTTTTTTAATTATACCAAGGACCTTGATAATGCCAATTAAAAAAAATAAAAATAAATAAAAATAAATTGTTGCAATTGTTTTCAATATTAAAGGCACATAAAAATTTCTTTCATGTTTCTTAACCATAGATAATGAGTCTAGTTAAAAATAATTAATATTTAACATACTAACCAATTACGACTCAATTTCCAATATTCACTCCGTTATATAATCTTGGGTACACAAAAGGGAAAATCCAGTTCTATATATAAAAACCTTACCGTGTTATCTGAAATACCCGTATTCAAATGATGTCTTTGTATGCCATTGTCTTCGGATTACTCATTTTCGGACAGTTAGTTAGCTTCTCATTTACTTTCCCGCCTAAAATTCCTTTCAGACATTTTTTTCACATCGCTCCTTTCAGATACGAGCAGATTTTGAAATTATTTTTAAGTTTCCTGCTGTACAGGTTTGTTTGTAAACAACGTAGAGCAGGACGTTACGTTACCAACGATTACACGACCCGAACACCTGACACCACATCAATTGGCAGACCCTGGAACAAAGAAGGAAGACCAGTAGACTGTAAGCTATACAAGATCCAGAACAGCCTGGTAGACATCAACATGTAGATTATGGTACAGTGGAATCATATACCAGATCTTAGCAACCACTGCAGCTACATCACGTGAGCTACAGCAGGTACCATTGAGGAATTCAGGGCTAACCTCGCGGTTGGTCCTGCCAGCTAGATCAGCGACCCTATGTATATAATTTAACACTGTAAATAGTCAGCTTTTAAATGTACATAGTCGAGGGGACAATCGCTGTGTGTGTCTGCGAATGCAAGTTATTCCACAGAACTTCAGACAGTCGGAAACGACTCCAGTTCCTACAAGAGAGAAGAGAGAAGAAGAAAATCTAAACATATTTGAAACCATGGCATACACTCCGACAGGAAATGAATTTTATTTCCGATATGACATCATGTCGGAAACTGCGAATGGAAATTTTAAAGATCCGCTATGACTTCGATCTTTCAAAAGAAAAGATAAAAAATGAAAAACATCCGATGTAACTTTTCATGCATTTTAAACATTTTTGAAATTATGGATTTCCTTCCTTTGATAGGGTTCTAGTTCTGCTGATGAGGAATAATTTCCGAAATGGCCATACAGCTCATTTAAATTATTGCAGTTGTGGTTGAAATATGCGTTATGGTCTCATGTTCATTTACTCTATATCCTTTCGTAACATATTTGAATTTGGAAAGAAAATGCGAAGTCATATGTTAAAGGACTAGACAACGACCCGCTTAGTAAGAGGGTGCTAAAGGGTTATTTTTATACTACGTTCACGACCAATTTCATTTTTCGTACAAGCATAAATCAATCAATCAATTATTTTTCGTACATCGTACAAGACCTTTGTTATTTCACGTACATTTGTACAAAACATGCCCTGTACAACGTACAAGCTAATTTAGATTTTTAGAGCTATTTTCGTACATCGTACAGGCATTTTTTTTATTTTTCGTACCTCGTACAAGGTTCTCCCTTTAGGACTCCGATTAACGGATGCGCTTGAGATAAAGTCTCTAGAAATACATGATTAAATCGAGCAACGGAACAATGCATTTATTGGTGTTTTTCATCTTGAAATCCCTATGAGGTGAATGAAGTAATTTGAGTACCTACATGTAAAAATTTAATTACAAAAAGTTAAATAACTGTAATAAAAGTTTGAGGTATTTTTTCAAGAATTATGCCGCCAGAAAATGCCTTTTCATGGATCATGCTTTGACACCTAGTTCCATCTTAGTGAGCTGCACTTATTATATAGGGGCAATACAGCATTAGCTCCACAGATCTCTAATAGCCTAGAGTGTATGTATATGTGGAACAAGAGTCCATAGCCTTGTGATTGGAGCCGTTTAGTATTCAGCGTATGACAGCAGACTGTAATATCGTCACGGCATGACTTTCAGTATTCAGCGTATGACAGCACACTGCAAATTCGTAACGGTCTATGAATTTCAGTATTCAGCGTATGACAGCGCACTGTAATTTCGTCACGGTATGACTTTCAGTATTCAGCGTATGACAGCACACTGTAAATTCGTAAAGGTCTATGACTTTCAGTTTACAGCGTATGACAGCGCACTGTAATTTCGTCATGGTATGACTTAAAGTATTTAGCGTATGATAGCACACTGCAAATTCCTAACGGTGTATGACTTTCAGTATTCAGCGTATGACAGGCTCGATCGGAGGTCACTCCATATGCTTTTTCGTAGGGGTGAGCCAATGGCAAATCAGGAACCCCACCCTTATTATATATTAAGAATCTCAAAAATGTATATTTTAGCAGGAAAGTAAATCTAATCACACATGATGTAGACAAGTATACCTTGTCATATATTGGGATAAAGACAGTAAAGTCTTTATTTTCAATCAAAAAGTGGTGAATTAAACGCTGTTCGATGCCTTGTAGTTATGTCAAATTCATATTGGTTTCTGATTTCGATGCAAAATGTTGACCTTATCAGAAAATCTCATCGGACATTTCCCTCTCTTATCACATATTTTCATCGCAATTTATTACTCTTATCATATAATATGAAAGAAGAAAAATGTACCTCTTCTAGCGGATCATCCCTATGTTATTATATATTGGAAGAACCCCCTTCCCCTAGATGACACGTCATGGTATGAATTTAAGTGTTCAGCGCATGATAGCACCCTGCAAATTCGTTACAGAACAATTGGTTGAACGCTCAACATTACAACATGAACAGAATGTACAGGCGAGTGCAGCGATCGAAAAACTGAATAAGTTACACACTTCAAACGACTCATTGCATTTATACAAGCTTCAAATGATTCATTACAATCATACACGCTATACATGGAATAACTGAATTTACGATAAATGACCGAAGTGAGTCGTTTCAGCCACGTATTTCATTCATATCATGTGTACACGAATGAAATGCACGCAAAAATATTGATTTTTTTCTGGTGTGAGAATTGCAAAAAAAAAAAATGCAAATTTGTTGAAAAAACGGAAGTAATCAAAAATGAATTTAAACTCCTTATCTGCCGTTCCAGGGAAATATCTTGTTTATATATTGTTTTTTTTTTTTCTTTTCAATTTTTCTTCCGTCGTTTTTAAAAGCTTTCGTTCAAAAACATTTCTTGAGATGTCAAATAGATTTTTTGGTAAATGATATTCTAAGGTGATTCTGCCTTTAAAACTAACCCTTTATTTAACAAAAAAAAAACTTTTTGCGAAGGGTGTGATCTCGCCTTATACTGTTCATCTTGTTATCGGATGTCCTCTGAAATGTAACAAGAGATATCAATTTACTTTCTTTTGCAAACAGTTTGTTTCATCCTTGTGATGATTCGTTACATTTGGACCGAAGGGATCTAGTGACTCCTTATATGAGTTATTTACCTTTTCATATTTTTTGTTTTGTTACTTTTTTCTTCCGAACTGCAAGCATCAGGGAACCCCTTTTTCCAAAGAAGTGATATCGTTAATGTAAAATATTACCATTTCCAATTTTTTTAAGTACAAATATTAGCCAACGTGCAGATTATAAATTGACAGTTTTTTTTATTATACCAAGGACCTTGATAATTCCAATTAAAAAAAAAATAAAAATAAATTGTTTGAATTGTTTTCAATATTAAAGGCACATGAAATATGTGTTTCTTATAGTTCAAAATCTAGTGGAATACAAAATCTGTTTTTGAATTTTTCGCTATGGCTTGGTCTTCTATATTTTCTGTTTTATTTCCTGCCCCAATTCTATGTTTTAACATGTTTTCAGTACCAATTCCCTGATATACCATATTTGTACGTTTTGTTGTAGTTTTCCACAAATCTACATAACAATGATAAATGTCACTATCTTCAATTGACATAACATTATTCCCACTTATACGAATTGTTGTTTTTTAACTATTGCTCTTCCAATGTTTTGATATATTGTAGAATTTGCATCTTTAGATTCAATTTCTAATTCAAAAGTTAATATGGTTGTTCCAGGAACAATACCATCATTACTACTTAGATTAGGAAATCTCACTAATAACTATTCATTTTTATCAATAGTTGAAGGATTATTGGTTATTCAAACACTTTGACGAATACCTTTTGTAGCATGAGGTTCTCTTAAGTTTCTGTAAGGATTTAATTTTTCTCCGTATTCCGACATTTTTTAAGGATAGAAATAGAGTTTATAAAAATAATTCATTTACCGCTGATACTAGAGTATTGATACATAAAGGACTATCACTCTTACTCATAAAACTTTTTCTATCTCCAGCCTTAACATTTAAAGGTTTATCAAAGTTTTTATACTTATGATATTCATAAACAGAATCATCCAATTCGATTCCATCAAAAGTTAATTTATCATTAACACTCACCATGACAGTTAAACCATCTTTTCCAGTTTTTAGACTTATTAAACTAAGACCTAATATTTGACCTGGATAATTAATAACATATTCACTACCACCAGTACCAAAATTAAACATTTGATTAAATTTCAATGGGCCATTAATTCCAGCAAATATACATATTGTGTTTCTGTCTGGTATATTCATAATTTTGTTAAATAATAAATTATTATTAATTTCCATAACTTAGCTCGTTTCTCATTTTTAATATTTCCGACGCATCTACGTGTTTTTTTTAACACCAAATATACTCATTTTTTAATATGTAAATTTTAGATAATTTCTAAAACGCAATTAATTGGTAAATGATTAATTATCTCGTTATTATACTCATCTCTAATTTCTAATTTAAATTCTGTTATATCACCATTTACTAAACGCTTATATTCAGGATGTTCAAAATTTACCGTTATGACATCTCCAAACTCTTTATTTTCAACTGGAATAACAGCTAATAATGTACTCGGCTTACCATTAAGACAATTATAAGAAGTGCTAACTTGTTCTAAATGTAAATATTATGATTTATAAATAGCATAATCTACGGGTTTGTCTCCATAATGTTTTTCATTAGGTGTGAATATCCTTGTCCTCCTAAATCCTAACATATTTCTTAAATCTTTACTTATCTTTAATTCAACAGGAGTGGTTAATAAAGCAATACCATTTGTTTCATTTACGGACAATTCAATATTTTCTTTTATAAATTCATCCGCTATTTGTTTAAAACTATAATAACCGTTTGTAATATCTATGCGTCCAAATCCAGTTTTTCGTATATGTTCACCTGAAATATTATACCAACCTACGCAATATGTTACAAATTTTAAACCTATACGTTTATTACCATCTTTGTTATCAATGTAGTGTTGTAAGTATATTGTCTTATCCATACTTAAAATATCATCATCTATCTTATAAATATTTGTCTTATTAATATCTGAAATAGTATGGTACATTTTTAAGGGTAAAAAATGAATAAAGAATTTAAATATAATTTTAACGAATCATATAACCCTCATACTAAATATTCTGAAAAAGATTTAAATCTTGTCAAACAAACAATATTTGTTAATCAAAAAGAGAACTTTAAAACAACTTTCCCTGATTTATTTCAAAAATATCAAAACCCACCATTACACACCAACGAATCATGGAATACGTGGATTCATTCTTCGTTTGATTGGTTGCAATGTCAATTAAACTTTGCAGTTTGGTGTGCTAGTACAGGATGTGGTGTTTCTTCTAGTGATCATATAAAAACACTTCAAATTTAACCCAAACGGTTTTTATATGTTTCATTTATATTATTGTATTGCCAGAATCTTAAAAGAACTTAAATCACCCTTACCAACTGAATCTTCTTTCTGTTATTACAAGAACCCATATGACAAAGCAGCATATCAAAAAATATGTAATGAATTTCAAATTTCTCCTAATACAGATTGGAGACAAAAATTAGAAACAGCTTGTCATGGATTAGGAAGTTTGACCCAATACTATAAACCAAGTGCTAAATATAGAATGAATCATTCTCAGAATGGACCATTATTAAATATAAACGATTCAGTTAAGCATACAATAGATATAAATATGGCTTGGACAACATTTTTTCTAGACAAATCAGAAGGTTTTACAAAAGTAGGCATTGAACGTATTAATGAAAGTATTAGAACGTTTGTATGGACTTTATTAGGAGCACAATCTCAAACACGTGTAGATATACTAAAAATAGGTACAGGATTTGACGCTCAAAAACAATTCTTAGCAAACGTTCAAGATGCTATCAATAGTCCCATAGATTTACTCTCTCAGATTTCACATTATCAACGTGTACTAAAATACGCTCGGAGTAAAGTTAATTATGTCTATGGTATTGGGTTATATATGTCTCCAAGTGATATGAGGTTACAAATTGGAACAATTGTTGATTATAATAACAAAATTGTAATCGCAACAAAAGATCAAAAACTAGGTTTTAACGATGATATAAATAATAAACACGTTGAACAAGTTTCTCATTCTTTATATAAATTAGATAGAACAAAAACAAAAAAATCTTCACCAGAACTTGTTCATGATTTTCCAAAATCTTCTAATAAATTTGTTCAAGATAAACCGAATATAGAACACAAAGAAAATAACCAAGCAATAATATTTGGAAGTGTTGTATTAGGTATTGTAGGACTAATCATTTATAAAATTTATTAATTTAATTTTATTTTTTTAAATATTCCCTAGCAGCAGCATACAATAAACCAACAACCAAAACAAGCAAAGCCCATAAATTATTTGCAAACCAATTTACTACGTCTTTTGTTGCATTTGACAACCAAGACACAATAGCACCGATAATTCCTAGTAATGCAGCTGCTAATTTTCCTGCAAGCTAAGCTAATAGTTTTCCAAGATTTAATAATTGTTTTTTATCCAATCTTTTACATCTGTTTTATTTGTAGGAGGTGAAGGACTACTTCCACTACCAGAAGGGATAATTGCCTCAACAATAACACCTATAATCATTCCAAAAGCAGTTAAAACACTAACTATTGTTATTCCTTGTTCTCTGAATAATGTTTTAATTCTTTCCCTTAATGTTGTGTCTTCGTTTGATACTTTTTATATTGTCTCTTTAATTCCATTTATTTGATTACGTAGTATATATCTATCATTATTTATTGCATCCAGTCTTGCACTTCTATTAGATTCAAATTTTTTATTCGATCACGTATTCTTTCTTTTTCATATTCATCATTTGTTTGTTCTAATTTATTATATTCCTGTTCTATTTTATTATTTATATCATTCAGTTTACCTAAATTAAGTTTAAGCCCTTCTCCCGTTGTTGTAAATGCTTTTGATATACCAACAATCTCTCTCCATGTCATATTTAATCGTTTTACTGCTTCTATCTTAAATGTTTCATCATCAAATAATTTTTTCACAGATGTTTCTGCACTACTTGCTGTTTCTAAAAGTTTGTCTGCTTCTTGTTGGGAAGTTACATTTTTTGAAGAAATACCTTTATTATCAATTTCATTTTCTGCATTTTGTAAAGCTTTAGTAGTTTTAGATTTAGGTTTAGAAGATGTATAATCACTTAAATGTAACAAATCTCTAATTGCATTTGTCCCACCCCTGCCAATTCTACTTTGTAAAGTATCCAGAGAAATAAAACCAATTCCTTTTTTAGCAGGAAGCTGAACATTTTTATCATCAACCTTTAAATAAAGTATTCTTAAATATTCATCAGTTTCAACATTTGAATAATCAGGCTGTAAATCCGGTATATATCCTTCATTTTTTTTTATTTGTTTGTAAAATTGTTTAACAAATGATTTTATTTGTGCTGATTTTAAAGTTTTTTTTTTCATTATCACAACCAGCATTTATAATAGTATCTAAACGATTCTGCCTAGTTCTCTCAAATTCATTATCTTGAAAAGAAGTTTCTTCTTCATCATCCTCATCATACTCATCCTGTCTACCTAAATCCTTCATTTCAAAACCTCCTTCAGCCATTTTTTAAACAAAAGTTTTTATTCATATTTTGGTGGAGGGTCATTTACTATAGCAATTTTATTGAAGAAAATTAAATATTTTCCTTTTTTTTTTAATTCACTTCTTACTCTAGCTTCTGTTTCTTCAATCAATTTCTTTCTTTCACTGTCATTCATTCTTGTTTGTGTTTGTTTTGTACGTATATTTTCTTTCATTTTGATATATTTTTCCAATTCATCTAAAATCAATTTAAATTCATTTTCATTTATCTGTCTATCAGTCAAAGATTTTGAAATTAAATCTTTTATACTGTTCAGTTTACATTCTGCCATTGTTTTAATTTCATAATGTTTTTTTTTTATTTTGTTGTAAGTTTACGTCTAATAAGTTTAACTAAACCACCCAAACTTCCACATACAACAGCTGTAATTTGCATTGGTAACAATATAGGAAAAGCTATTCCTACACCTGCTAAAATAACAGAAGCTGAAATAAGACTTGTATCTACGTCATCCGTTACGTTAACTCCTCGTTTGTATTTTTTGTATAGTGATTTGCGTTTATCTCTTTCATTAATCAATGTTTTTTTTATTTCTGTTATTTTTTGTAGTCTATAATTCTGTCCATCTTCTGTAGGTAATTCTGGGTATAATGGTAAATCTGGGGCTGTTGGTTGCTTCATTTTTAAGGGTATTTTTTAGAATAACAGTTTAAACAAAATTTTCATTTGACATGACAAACAAAAAGGCAAGACATAAAAAACAATAATACTTCCTAAAATCCAATTACGAAACAAGAATTACAGATGCATAACCGTTACTAAATAAAAATTTGTCGAAGCCATTTAAATCTCAAATTTATAAACAACATTTAAACATCAACGATACAATTACAGATTAACATTCCATCGATCAGTGCTGAGTCTGATGTTATACAATACGCTTGGCTTGTCATTTTAATTGAAATGTAGAAGCAGTCTATTTAAAACTCATGTCCTATTAAATAGCGTGTTGTAATCAATAGAGATACACACTTCAACAAAAATCAATGCTATGTCAATACATAATAAACTGGCTGTAATTTATAAACTATTTCCAATATTTAAACTCTACATTTATTTTTAAATTCTACCTGTACAGGTAAGCTTAGTTTTGTGTTGTGGTATTTAAAATCTTCGATTAGACATGAATTCAATAATCATTTGCTTGCTTGTTTTCACATATAGCCTGTATAGATACGATAAACACTTGCTTAGTAGCAGTAAATACTTCAGTAAACACTTGTATAGTTACGATAAACAACTGCATAGATGCAGTAAGAATTTGTATAGTTACATTGAACCTTTACTTAGATTTCATTAGTAGCAGTCAGTACTTGCTTGGAGACGATAAACACTTTCTTAACTATCTTTAAATGGATTTTTTCAGTGATCGAATTATTAAACATTCATGTGACATTTAAATATATTGAATTGAAAAGTGAATTTATACATTGTGATGATTCTATGATTAATATTTGATTTCATTTGATGTGGTTTGTGTTTTTTTTTNTTTTTTTTTGGGGGGGGGTCAAATTTTTTCTCATTTTTCCTGTGTAACCTTTTTCTCTTAGCTGAACTTAAGAAATGCTTAAGTAATGCTTAAGAAATGTTTAAGTAATGCTTTAGAAATGCTTAAGAAATGCTTAAGAAATTCTTAAGTTATATAAAAAAAAAACAGCAATAAAAAGCAATGCTATTAGAAATACTAACAATGATAACAAACACTGCAGTATTATCATTAGTTGGATACGTTGTATTTAATTTTTTCAAACTCAAAAATAAAATATATAAAATGAACGTTGAAGAATTTTCAAATGAGCAAAGTTTTAAAACTATTGAAAACATAGATATTGATGATAATGAAAAAAAAAAAAAACGTGAACGATTATCAGCCGTTGTTGCTGGTGGGGGTAGTAAGCAATAGCTGGGTAAAGAATTACAATTATCAGAAATTGATACAATGACACCAGAACAAATACATAAATTATATTGTAAATATGAAGCAAGATTAGGGTCCAGTATGACCAAGACATTAGGAAACTCTTTATTAATTTATATGTTATGGGTGTATCAAAGTACTTTAATGTTGTTAATCCACCAAATTTAATGCAAGACTTAGGGGAAGATCCTTTTATAAATCACGCTTTAACTAATGTATGTTGTGAACTGTACTATAGATATGGAATGTATCTTGCTCCTTTTACTGCAATGTTAACAACAGCAAGATATATTGATTTCCAAAAAAAAGGCGAAAATAATGACATTAAAAATGACGAGTGAAAATTCTGAACAAGAAGAAAACAAAGAAGAAATAAAGAATCTAAAAAACCTCAACAAAAAAATCCAAAACGAGTAGCCACTGGTAGGAAAAGTGTAGAAGCAAGAAAGCTAAAAAATGAATTAAAAAGAAAAGAAGCAGAAAAATTAAAAAAAGAAAATATAAAATCAAAACAAGCTGGTGAGGTTCCAAAAACAAATGATGATAAAACTACGGATTCGTTTCATCATATATGTCCAACAAACAAACAAAATTCGAGCGGACACTATGAACAGAAAAAAGTACTGTCTATACCAGGAACAGTGATTTTTTCACTGTCATTCACTGTTCTCTGCTGTGGTAGTACTGTGAAATATCTATTAAGTACTGTCAAGAACTGTGCCAATCGGGGACAGTCATTAACAGTAATATCCAAGTACTGTGATTAACTGTCCAGTACTGTAACAGTAACATACAGTAAATGACAGTCTTTACGACTACTATCATGCACTGTCCCGGATTGTCACAGTTCATGTCAGTGCATGACAGTATTTGGTGTTACTGTCATGTACTGTCCATGATTGTAACAGTGCATGACAGTTAGCCACAGTATTTGAAATAACTGTGTTGCACTGTGGCGGATTGCGACAGTGCAACTCAGTTTATAACAGTGATTTTTTACCGTATATGTACAAGTTAATTCCTTTTATCTATTATTATCTAAAATTTTCAAAATCAATCTATTTTTATAGATAAATTGTAAAAGTGTTCATGGATATTTATTTATTTATTTATTTTTAATGCATTTAAACAAATAAACTGTTTTTATCTTTAGATTAACTCAGTTGCAAATATTTATTTTGCAAAATGTTTGTTTGTTTGTTTTTTAATTTCCAGCCGCAAATTGCAGATAGGTAGAACGGTAACATAGCTATTACATACGAAACTTCATGACATTTAAAATTTCCGGTGGTGGTCTCAGAAATATCTGCATTCAACGTTATTAACTCATTCAAAAGGAAAATTTCGTGTTTATTTCATTAAACTTGTCAGCACCATAAATATATGTATATCCGATATTTAATTGGTTTTAGGGGACGACCATTTGAATTTTAGGGTGTGTGGTTTTGGCGATTTCGCCTACAAAAAATATTCGTCTTCATGAGAATTTCAAAAATTATTTATTCACATCAAATGTCACATCAAAATAATTTATTTGCATTTGCATAAAAAAATTATTCTTTAGTTCTTCAAATTAAAATTAAATATCTATTATAATTGACACCAAGATTAAATTATTCATTTACAAAGTTCCCCCTCCCCCTGAATATGAATATCAAATCGTCAAAACCTTAGTAGCCAAGATAAGTTTAGTATTTCACGAATTATTTCTTAATTTTGCTGATTACAGGTCAAAAACTATACGGTCATTTTCCCAAAGCATAGTTAAGTTAGCTCGAAAACCGATTTATAAAAGTTTTTTACTGTATTAAAAATTATTATCTAAAAGGAAATAATTATCTCCATTCAAAATGGTACATGCATACAGATTTGACGGAGTTTTTATAATCTGCAAAGGGATATGAATATTTTTTTCTATTTAGACGTTGACAAGAGTGTCTTGTTTTGCGGGTTCTATGGTGAATGTATACGCTTGTTGTCTGATGTACATTTACTCCATATCCCTTTACGTATACACAACAAAAATACATCAAAAATCAATTCGCGATGTGAATTATAAATTGCCACGCTAATTTCTTTATTTACAAAGACGTATGATCATTAAGGCGTGAATTTGTTCCTATGTTGAGTCATTTTCAGAATATGCTCAGATGCATTTTCAGAATATGCTCAGATGTGTGTTGCCGAAAATCGAGTAAAGTGGTCTCTAGTAAATGTACTTCTTGAAAATAAAATTAATATATGCTACACTTGTATGTTTTCTAGATTATTAGCAGTCGAACATTGCCGTGAATAGCTTTTTGTGTCCATTTTAGCTTTTTTGCTGTGTGTAAGGATAGTCACTACGCAAATACACCAAGAACCAAAACATTTTTTTGGTTACGAATGAATAAACATATGCAGAATTTAAATTCACAATAACTTCGTTATTTAGTTATTTGGCTTTTCCAAACAGCAGTTAGTTTTTTTTCGATTCTGGATGTCCTATAGAACGAATTTCAGCAAAAACCTAAAGAAAAACCGTCAAAATTGTATATAAGTGGTAAGTTCAGTGGCTGAATCTGTTATATAAATGTATGAAAATGCATTCGATTTGATTTTGTTATGACAGTGTATGTAACAGATGACCTGTTACCACAGTTCATTTGGTAAATGTAGTCAATTTCGTGTCGAATGGTGTAGGAAATTATCTCAAATATAGACCTCGTTTTACGTAGAAATAATAATGCAAAATATTTTAGTTGTTGTCTCGTCCGCGAAGAAAGTCGCGAAAGCGAGACATATGCGTGCAACGTATGACGACGACGACGGCGACGGCGACGGCGACGGCGTTAACTTTTACTAAATGCAGGATATTTTGAAAACCCTTTGATATAGGAACATCATATTTGGTCCAGTGGTAGTACTAATCAAGTGCTACCTGACGGACATTACGTTATGTGACCTTGACCTCAATTTCACGGTCTAGTGGCCACGTTAAGTTTTTCTGCTTAAGTCCATTTCTCAATAACTAGAAGTGGTAGGTTGATAATATTTAGTATGTAGGTTGGTCTTGGGTAGTACATGTCAGTCTGGCAGGTGACTTTTGTCCTTGACCTCAATTTCACGGTCTAGTGAGCATGTTCACTTAGATTTCACATCAATTTAGAGGCCAGCAGGGAAGGGCGAGACATCTTTTAGGGTCATCACTTGTTTATATAGAAGTGGATATCATATACTCATTTTCCTCAAACAATGTCAAACAACAACACTGAGAACCACTTATGCACCATTAAGATAGCATTGAATTATCTGTTGTACAACAAATTCAAAAATAATGAGCCTTTGTAAAGAAGCAATATTTATACAACTAGTAAACTATAGACACTATGTATTATTGTATTCGCAACATCCATTAAATGCGGAAAAAGTAACAAACCAATTGAAAAAAATATTGTCTTCACAGAGCAGGCAACAGTTTTCGTAAATTTTACTAGGGTACTTACCGGAGTGTGTACTCCAGGTTATAGGCAGCGATTAATTTATCACTTTGAATAGATTTGATATGTTCATTTAGTGGGTATCATACCTATCTTAAATTTTATGTGTCAGAAATAAACAATAAATATGTATGTAAAAATGCTCTCCTTCAGTATCTTGATGTTAAATAAATAGCTGTCCTTTGTATATCTTATGTGGTTTACTGAGATGCATGACAGGGAAAATATGAGAGTAGAGCTCTACTCCAGAGAAATTTGTTAGAAAGAAATTAACAACGTAGGCTTAACATTTTGCTCGTATGTCCTTGGCTATTATATGTCTGATATATCAAATCAAGACTGTTGCCAGTACAGCTCCATGTACATGTAAATCATGACTTGGTGGACACTAAAGCCATTTTTAAATATCTAAAAAAAAAGTCATGCTATCTGATTTTTAAGGGTCGCTTTGATTGGAACTGAGTATGAAATTTAGTTGCCTTGATTTTATTTAAATCTTCAGTTCAGTGCACAAACATTCTGTGTATATTTTGCATTCACTAGGCTAGCACCCTTTGTTAGTTTGTTGAAATAAATAACGTTTTCTTGGAAACAAACACACAAATTTGACTTTATTTAGCCAAGGACCATTTAAACACATGTAAATCGATGTCTCCTATTTAGTACAGGTAATCAAATATACTTGTTTTATGATCTTGTTAATTTGACACAGCTGTAATGTTGTTTGAATTAATAAACAATTTTCAACTGTACACACGTGTAGTACTTTCAGTAAATGACCATATTTATAGATGTGTAGGTGTACAAACTCGTGTGCTGTGTTGTCAATAACTATGCATATGACATGACTTGCATTTTGAAGTCTAAAGTAAAGATGTTTAGTTTTCCGTATAAATGCTCTGTTAATGTGAAAAAAATACAAAGAGCATATCGTTTACTCTATAATACTACAGAAAGCAGTACCAGTTACCGTACAGTAATCCTTGACTGAAGCAGTTCCATAAATAATAGAGTCGGTAATTCTATTTGTGTTATCGTCGCCATTTGGCATCGTCACCAGTTTGCAATAAAATGTGTTGTGCATCTTCAGTCACAACATGGCACTATCATAGCAGAATCCCTGCTACATAAATTATAGTACGCACGGGAAATTTCATGCAAAATTTTGGGATGATATTTCGGGTATACATGTTCATTTTAGCAATTTCTAGAAATTTCGCGTCTAATTCCCTGATGACTGACAATTTTGTTCTACAATAACTGACCATAGAAATTCAGGCAAAACATAGAAATAAACTCGTTTATATTGAAATTAGTATGCTTTTATATATCAATATGGATAAGTCTGGTTCATCATTTTCGTCTCTTACGTTGTATTCTGGTCTAAAATTTCGAATGACCTGAATAATTTCGAATTTTGGGTTTAAACCTTATGCCGACCCCGTCAGATTGAAGTCAAGTTACCCCCGATAAGAGCTTGGTATGGTAAAAAATCTATGTGCAAAAAGAAACCTATAACATTCTAAGAAAACTCGCACTATAACCCGATAATGCTACTGGTAAAACAAAAAGATTCTTTCTAATTTTTAGAGGAAAATCGTTTTAGCACTGAAAAATATTTTTTGTTTAAAACTAATGCAGCTGTTAATACATGTAGTGTCCAAAAATAGTAGAACTGAGATGTAAACAGAAGGTAAAAAGTTTTTCACGAATAAATTATAGTCCTATAAATAATATTTCACCGACCGGGAGAAATCCAATTGCTGCTGCCTTAAACCAGGGACATGTCTCCGAAAAGCATATTGACTTGATGAGTGCCATGTGGTTGTTTAACATTGTGTTTGTCTTCTATTGTTCTTTTTGTCGGGCAAAGGATGACAGCAATTGTAAGAATACTATGCCAGTTGATTTTATGTTTGTTGACGATCCCACAAACATGACATGATAAACATGGATGTAGCTTTGCTCGACATCCAGCAATGAATTCCGCTCAAGCCAGTGCTAGGGGCCATCTTGAACTTACTATGAGGTATGAGCATAGCTCATTGTTGAAGGCCTCATGGTGACTTCAAGATGAAAACAACAATAAAAGCGTTGTTTCATTGCTTGTTCTCACATCAACTCTCTCCTTTCTCCGGGTCTCCATTTATTCATGCCCGCCGCCTCTAGTCGTTTACCGACTTAGTCAATTTTTCATCATTCTGTCCGTCCGTCACAATTTTCGTAAAGCTTTTGTCTGCAATGGTTAATGATACAAATTTGAAATTTTGTCAGAAGCTTTGTGTAGTCATGCCATATTGTGGGATGCATTTTCAGACCTGTCGGGTTGCTACATCCTGTTTACCGACTTAGTCAGTTTTTCATCATTCTTTCCGTCCGTCACAACTTTCGTAAAGGTTTTCTCTGCAATGGTAAATGATACAAATTTGAAATTTTGTCAGAAGCTTTGTGTGGTCATGCCATATTGTGGGATGCATTTTCAGACCTGTTGGGATTCTACTTCCTGTTTACCGACTTAGTCAATTTTCCATCATTCTGTCCGTCCGTCACAACTTTCGTAAAGCTTTTCTCTACAATGGTAAATGATACAAATTTGAGATTTGTCAGAAGCTTTGTATAGTCATGCCATATTGTGGGATGCATTTTCAGACCTGTCGGGATTCTACTTGCTGTTTATAAACTTAGTCAATTTTTCATCATTCTGTCCGTCCATCTCAAATTTCGTAAAGCTTTTCTCTGCAATGGTAAATGATACAAACTTGAAAATTTGTCAGAAGCTTTGTATAGTCATGCCATATTGTGGGATGCGTTTTCAAACCTGTCGGGATGCTACTTCCTGTTTATAAACTTAGTCAATTTTTCATTATTCTGTCCGTCCATCTCAAATTTCGTAAAGCTTTTGACTGCAATAGTAAATGATACAGACTTGAAATTTTGTCAGAAGCTTTGTATAGTTATGCCATATTGTGGGATGCATTTTCAGACCTGTCAGAATGCTACTTCCTGTTTACTGACTTAGTTTAATTTTCATCATCCCGTTTAATTTTCATCATCCCGTCCGTCCCTCACAACTTTCATACAGCTTTTCTCTGCACTGGTAAATGATACTTGAAATTTTGTCAGAAGCTTTTTGTAGGCATGCCATATTGTGGGACACATTTTAAGACTTGTGGGGTACTACATTTTGTTTACCAACTTTGTCAGGTTATTAGAGACTGGAAGATGAGAGCGGGGGTATAATGAGAGATAATTAAATAATATATTTCATATTTTTAAACTATTATTGAGTCATTCTTTCATTTTGAATTGTTTCAGTTATTTATATATTTTTATGTAAATTCGTGAAGTCTACAGGGAATCAAGGATGCAACTCAAGTCCAACAAAATACAATGAATATGTAATTCGTCAATACACAGAAAAATATGTTTGCACGTGCAATGCTATTAGCAACTGCTGATGTCAATCGTCCGTTCGGGTGTCACCAAGGGACATACTGTGTACTTGAAGCGTGTTTCGTCATGAATGAAATCAAGACTGAATATGAAAAAGAATCATTTTGCGAATCTTTTTTTTTTTCTTTATGTATTTTCTGAATTGAAAATTAGTTCATTGCAGTCTGCAACAAAAGACAATTCACTTCAATAAAGTAACTTTCGAAAATTTCTTTCGTTTATGTTTTTTTAAACATGCCTGCCAAGTTTTATCTTTTTGTAGTTTGTATTGATGCAATTAGTATTGACGCACTTTCATACAAAGTTCCGAACCCGGCCTTCAAGCTTTTCATATTCAAGCAGTTACAGAAGGCTACAGGGCTTATATCTGTTGACCTTCACGTTACTGTTTTGTGTATTGCTGGTTCCCGAGCATACTGGAAATGTTTTATGTAAACATCTTGTAGAAATAATTTGATATATTATGGCAGTCGTGAAGTTAAAAATTAAAAACTTTTCTTCAATCAAGGATTTGTAAAAATTGTTGCTACAATCTGCTTGCAATCATGCTTGTGTAGTACAACTACTGCGCCTCTCTATGTCTTGCTGATGCAGTTACAACTATTAATAAATAAATCATTTTCGTCTAAGAAAATAAATAATCTATTTTTTCGTTTTAATCTTATTTCAACATTATACCCTCAAACACCAAACATTATAGAACTATTTCATGTATGCCTAGTGTCAACGGGAAATCGATGTGTATTCCGCTTAAATTTGAATTGAATGCATTTTTATTTTTCGTAATACTTAAAAAAATGCTGAAATACAAAATTATAGGAATAAAAATAAAATATAGCAATAATACCATTTTAAAAAAAAGTTATATAAACGTGAATATATATGTATGCCACAGGTTTTATGCATTTTCAGATCATTTTTATTTATTTCATAAAATACATTTCAGTTTGAATAAACATCGCAAAAATGTTAATTTGACCCCCTGCTATGTGTACACGTGTCGGAAGGTGCTCAGGTAAGTTTGTCAAGTCACCTATGCTGTGTAATTCGATTAAAACAAGTGCCCCGTAGCTAGCCGCGGTGTTAGTCCCACGGATCAGATATTATAATATTTGTTCCTGACAGAATAAATGATAATTGTTTGTTTTTGATACCTTCCTGTGGAACATTTTATAGCAAATTCATGCTACACTACTGGAGAGTTCCGATTATTTTGCCTCATGCTTACATTTCAATAACGACCACTATAAATCAAATACTTACTAGACACCCCTTTTATTTCATCATTTTTCAGTCTGTTTGTGAATCAGTATACATGTAGATTTCGTTTAAAGACAAAAAAAAAAAA
>MJUU01011672.1:64932-90986 GCA_002080025.1 Modiolus philippinarum
ATACTGTGTACTTGAAGCGTGTTTCGTCATGAATGAAATCAAGACTGAATATGAAAAAGAATCATTTTGCGAATCTTTTTTTTTTTCTTTATGTATTTTCTGAATTGAAAATTAGTTCATTGCAGTCTGCAACAAAAGACAATTCACTTCAATAAAGTAACTTTCGAAAATTTCTTTCGTTTATGTTTTTTTAAACATGCCTGCCAAGTTTTATCTTTTTGTAGTTTGTATTGATGCAATTAGTATTGACGCACTTTCATACAAAGTTCCGAACCCGGCCTTCAAGCTTTTCATATTCAAGCAGTTACAGAAGGCTACAGGGCTTATATCTGTTGACCTTCACGTTACTGTTTTGTGTATTGCTGGTTCCCGAGCATACTGGAAATGTTTTATGTAAACATCTTGTAGAAATAATTTGATATATTATGGCAGTCGTGAAGTTAAAAATTAAAAACTTTTCTTCAATCAAGGATTTGTAAAAATTGTTGCTACAATCTGCTTGCAATCATGCTTGTGTAGTACAACTACTGCGCCTCTCTATGTCTTGCTGATGCAGTTACAACTATTAATAAATAAATCATTTTCGTCTAAGAAAATAAATAATCTATTTTTTCGTTTTAATCTTATTTCAACATTATACCCTCAAACACCAAACATTATAGAACTATTTCATGTATGCCTAGTGTCAACGGGAAATCGATGTGTATTCCGCTTAAATTTGAATTGAATGCATTTTTATTTTTCGTAATACTTAAAAAAATGCTGAAATACAAAATTATAGGAATAAAAATAAAATATAGCAATAATACCATTTTAAAAAAAAGTTATATAAACGTGAATATATATGTATGCCACAGGTTTTATGCATTTTCAGATCATTTTTATTTATTTCATAAAATACATTTCAGTTTGAATAAACATCGCAAAAATGTTAATTTGACCCCCTGCTATGTGTACACGTGTCGGAAGGTGCTCAGGTAAGTTTGTCAAGTCACCTATGCTGTGTAATTCGATTAAAACAAGTGCCCCGTAGCTAGCCGCGGTGTTAGTCCCACGGATCAGATATTATAATATTTGTTCCTGACAGAATAAATGATAATTGTTTGTTTTTGATACCTTCCTGTGGAACATTTTATAGCAAATTCATGCTACACTACTGGAGAGTTCCGATTATTTTGCCTCATGCTTACATTTCAATAACGACCACTATAAATCAAATACTTACTAGACACCCCTTTTATTTCATCATTTTTCAGTCTGTTTGTGAATCATTATACATGTAGATTTCGTTTAAAGACAAAAAAAAACAAAAAAAACAAAAAACAAAAACAAAAACACGAACAGAAAACAGCTTGTAGAAAACGGGTCTCTATCTTCTCAAGTGTCTAAGAGGCACGGAGTATTTGATTTTCGGGAGGGGGGGGGGGCTGGTATTTAAAGTTTCCGGCCCTGATTTTTTCCAAAAAAAAAATTTCTGACCAGCATCTTAGTTGAACAAAATATTCTGGCTCTGACTTTGTCCATCAAAAAAAAATCCTAGCATAGTGTACAAAGGGAAAAATAATCTGTCCCGTGTAGCGGGCCAAAAAAATTTCCCGGCTCGGGTAAAAATCTCAGGCCCCAAATTGAAATTATATAGTTTTGCTGAATTTAATA
Source organism: Modiolus philippinarum (assembly GCA_002080025.1). Taxonomy (NCBI): domain Eukaryota; kingdom Metazoa; phylum Mollusca; class Bivalvia; order Mytilida; family Modiolidae; genus Modiolus; species Modiolus philippinarum. Next base: position 66,589 of record MJUU01011672.1, read on the forward strand.
CTTTCAATAGACGTTATCTATTTTTTCAATTAACACACCCGAGTAACATGTACATCCCCTGTGTCATGTTATTTTGCCAATAAACAATGTCACCTGTGTAATAATGTGTGACATTTAAATTGTCCACACGTGGCTGCAATAATTTATGTTTCGGGGAAATAAAATATTTGTATAATTTCGTCTGAATAAGCTGAGAATGTGGTCAATTTTTTTTAATTGCTTCTTTTAGTACCAACTTCCAACTTAATGTTGACTTAAATTTTATACCCCTGCCGGGATATTTAAAATCTTTGGTTCATTATTTATTTCTATTATATAGTTTTTGGTATAATTCTGTTTTACTTTTAATTAAATAATCCAGTATAAATAAAAGTTGGTATTTNGGGGGGGGGGGGGGGGGGCGGAACCAATTTTTTTAAAAACCCCTAGGAATTTTAAATATTTTCCGGACTAAGGGGGGCCCGGGTCCCTCCGGGCCCCCCCCCTAAATCCGCCACTGGATATTTAAAATCTGGTTCATTATTTATTTCTATTATATAGTTTTTGGTATAATTCTGTTTTACTTTTAATTAAATAATCCAGTATAAATAAAAGCTGGTATTTCATTGAAGATATTATTTTCTTTTCAGTAAATTTGCACTGGCTTTTTATTTCATACAGGAAATAATTGATTGTTTGACAATTTGTATTTTTCATCAAAAAGTTGTGGAAATAATAACATTAAAAGCTGAAACTGACGTATTAATATTTCCATTAGTTTTGGATTCAGAAAAAGAGAGTCTATATAAATACATGTACATGAATCTAGCACAAATACGGTAATACTGTGATCGACTGTGACTGCCTGTCACAATTAACCACAGTGCAGGACAGTACAAGTGAAACTGTAATTAACTGACATGAACTGTAACAATCCGGGACAGTGCATGACAGTAGTCGTAAATACTGTCACTTACTGTGTGTTACTGTTACAGTACTGGACAGTTAATCACAGTACTTGGGTATTACTGTTAATGACTGTACCCGATTGGCACAGTTCTTGACAGTACTTAATAGATATTTCACAGTTCTACCACAGCAGAGAACAGTGAATGACAGTGAAAAAATCACTGTTCCTGGTATGGACAGTACTTTTTTCTGTTCATAGTGGGAGCGCAATACACTCCGAACAAAAATTACATATTACCATTATGTTTATCAATTGGGGTAGTAGGTGGATTGGGGTTGTTTTTTTTAAAAACAAAAGTATAAACCAGAAAAAATGATTAGAGAAATCATGTTTGGTAAAGAAAAACCAAGCGAGCAAATCCCTTTAAAAAAACCAGAAAAAAGAAAAAGAAATTGACACGTTTGAAATTAATTAATTAATTTTTTTTTAAAAATGGATGAAATAGAAAAAAATAAATTTAATTACAGAAACGTAAATTTTTTCAGCGTTATCTTCAGGAGCTATAAATAGTTTTTTTTATGTTATGTGAATTATATGAAGAAAAAATAAAACATGATAAATTTGAAAAAGAAACGGAAGAATTAAAAAAAGAAGAATTAAAAAAAGAAAAATTTAAATTATGTAAATTCTATGAAGATGAATTAAAAAAAGAAATTGATCCTTTTGAATTTAACTAATTTTATTTTTTTAAAATGGGTAAAATAGAAAAAATAGATAAAATGATAAACGAGTTAATTTTTTCAGCATTCTTTTTAACAGCTATAAATAGTTTTTTAACATTATGTGAATTATATGAAAAATTAAAAAAAGAAGAATTAAAAAAAAAGAAATAGAAGAATTCAAAAATAAGAACAATTAAAAAATTAAAAATTTAATATATAAAAATGGCAACACCAAAAGACGGAAAACAAATAGCAAATATGTTATATCATGCTGGAGTGGAAACATTGTTAACAGTTGGATATTCAAAAATAGGTAAAAAAGTATTTAGAAGGTCGGCACCAAAAGCAGATTTTTACATGAATGATATTTTTATGTTATCCATTGATATACTGTTTGCAATGGCAACAAAAGACATGTTGATTAAGCAAGGCATTATACCTGCTGATATTGTGAAGTACATTTTATTTTCTTAAAAATGGCAAGTGCTTTAGCAATGATGTTAGGAGGAGCAATGACGAACGCTTTGGCATTTTCTGGTAGTAATTATTTATTTTCACATATGGGTAGTGATGCAAATGAAGAAAAAATAAGACATGATCAAGCAATAGAAAAATTAGAAGAAGAAACAGAAAAATGGAATAAAAGAAGAATTCAAAGATTAGATTATATTAATGAACAATAAAAAAAGAAAATCATGCAGTTCAGACTTTTGATGATGTTGGTCGAGCTATGAGAGAATATTATAATGTTACGGGTAAACAATTAATTTACCTTCAAATTCAGTTTTAGATCTTAAACCAGAATTAAGTGATTTTTATACTCCATCAGAATATCAGAAAAGAAGATAGATTGCATTTGTTATTGGTGGTATGGCTTTAACTGGTTTTGTTGCTTGGAAATTAAAATAAATTAAAACCACAAGGTTGTGTATCTATTCCATTATCTAAGATATATCTCTTATCATCAAATTGAGTCATACTCATTTTATCTATTTCATTAACATACATTCCATGTTTATTAGAGTTTAATGTATACATTTTATTCATTTTAGGTTTATTATTAGTATTTTTAAATAGACAATCTTTATAATCATCAAATTTAATATCTTTATTTATCGTAGTTTTTCCAATTCCTTTTATTTTTTTTTCTTCACTTAAATCTGTTAACGTAAAAGAATATGCTTTACTTCTTAAAAAAACTATTTCATTCATGATTTTTTATCTTTAAATTTACCAATTACTTTTTCATTTTTTTCTGAATATAAAGGGTGATCTGTAGGATAATTCGATGTATCTAATTCATCTATTATTTCTTTCATATCTTCATAAATATCTTTAGTTTTAATACTTAAGAATATTGAATCGGTATTATGAACAATTAAGGGAAATCCACGATTAAAATCTTCAGTTTCTGTAGATAAATCATAAACAGTTTTTTTTCTTTCCCTAATGATATTATCTTTTTTACGTTAACAACGTGTTCTTTTTTTTTGTTATATTTAAAAAAAATATATATTTGGTTTATCTCTTCTTGTATTAACGTTAGTATTATATCCTAGAGATGTTATAAGGTAATGTAAACATGAAAATGTAATTTTAGATTTTTGTGTAAAGGAAAAAATACAATCCTTTCTTTTTTTATAATCATCTCCATGATAAAATCCTCTAAAAAAGAATAATTTATAATTATAGTTTTTATTAAGAATTTTATATGGAATATATTTCTCTTTTTTATCAGTATAAAATCTTTCAAATTGTTCAGCCATTACTTTAATACTTCCCTTTGGAACAATTCTATATATATTCGATGATTTCATACGATCTATTATTTTAAAATCGGTTGGATATAATTCTTTACAGTATTCTAAACATTTATTTAAAAGATTTAAATCTTGATTATTTAAATCCCAAGAATATTTTACTCCCCACTTATATTGATAAATTCCACTACTTCCATCTGCAAGAAAAAACCCTTCTATAAAAGCTTTTTTTTCTTCTAAAGTTGATGGTTCTAACTTTAAGAATTCTTTCTTTAATGGAGGATTTAAATTTTCTTTATAGTTATCATTAAATAAAAGATTAGTATTTAATGACAATCTTTAGGTTTGATAATTTCGTTGTTTTCTTTAATCAAAGAATGATCCTCTGTCATATCAACAAACCCTTATGGTATAACAACTCTCAACATCTCTTTATTTGTTTCCTGTTTGATTATAGTTTTTATTTTAGAGAATCCTTTGCTTGTCAAAACTTCAATAATGTCTGGTTACAATAAAATTTACCATTTGAATATTTATACTCATATTCATATTTATAAGCAATATCTTCTATTTTTCCAATAAATATTTTATTTTTATACCTTAGTATCATTGGGGTATCACCTAAAACTGAGTCTGAAGCCACTAACTCATTCTTTTTCCATAATTTATTAACTGAATTTATTTTACGCATGTGAAATAAATTTCATTATTACAGCGAAGGAAGGTGTGTTGCTTTCCTGCAATTCTATTGGGCGTTCAATTATAACGCGATAAACAACAAATATCTTGTCGGCCGTTCTCACTTTGTGCGGAAACTTTCGACAGCTTGTGTAAGTTAGATAATTGACTTCTTTGTAATATTTAATATATGTGAATATTTGATAAATTACAAATTTATTCGCTATTTAACATGTTTCTAAATTTCATGTACTTTATCGTCTTTGCATTGAGCAATTATGATAATAATCCGCAATAAGTTTATCTTATGTTAATGTATTAAAACAATTTCTTTTAATGTTGATAATTAAAGCGTTTAATCTAGTATGGGAGATGAATTCTTGAAGGAATATTTTAAAGAGCCTGGAATGAATTGGATTGCAATTTCGGCAAATTATGTCTATGAACGTAACTTTATTAAATCATAAGAATATTAATAATGCTTATATTGATGACAATAATCATTAAACGTATAACTTTTAATATCTATGTGTTGATGGAATAAAATATGTGAATTTGTTTATTGAAGTGAGCCATTAAACAAACTGGGTATAGACTACCTAAATTCGTTAAGCAATATATATTATTTATTTCATAAGATATCGTACAGAAAGCAACTGAAATCAATTAGATTGCCATTTCAACAATTTTATGTCCAAAGCTCTATTTACATAAAATTAAATCACACAATTACAACAATTATTGTAATGATAGAAATAATGATAATAATACATAATACTAATTATGAAGATCATGACGACAGCCATGAGAGTGTAGGCACAAAACACCGCTCTTGTGTATTTCAACTTATTTCAATTTATAAGGCATGTAGTATACATTTGGAACATTTAATTTTTATATCAGAAGAAGTATTCACTACTAAGGACTTTAATTGAGGTGACATTTATATATTCTTTTGTTTAATCAAACCGATATTGTCCCAGGTAGACGCTTTTCCCGCCTGACGCTTTTTGTAAACAATGGCAAAATATGTGTGTAATGACTTTAAAGACATTGCAAGATGTTTTTTCACAGCTGCATAGTCACATTGATGACGAGGTAGATAAACTTAAGGTGAGACAGGATGAGATTGAGAAGAGACTTGATTTAGTTGAAAACCTTGCACAGTTCACAAATGATGAGGTCACTACACTCCACAACAAACATATCCCAGATTTGGAGAGTAAATTGGAAAGTGAAAGAAATGAACGTTTGAAGCTCGAAATCTGGGGGTAGGAAGTGGAATCTAGTTGTGAAGGGGGTAACGGGTGCTCCCAACGTACGGGAATGGCCAAAAGTGACAGATGTCCTACTCCGCAGCTTCCTGGCAGAGAAATTCAACATGGACAAAGACATCGTCAAGTCTCTATTATTTACTGCCGTCCATAGGTTACCGTCCGGACCAACAGAAAAACGTAACATCATCGTTCGTCTCTCCAGTTTGATTGACAGGGATGCAATTCTACGCGCCGCACAAAAAGAACTTCGCGCTGGCTCTGGATATAGTGTCATGCCTGATCTGCCACCAGCCGTAGCTATCCGCAGAGGAGAACTTCTGAAACAGCGTTCAGAAATGCCGCCCGAAGAAAAGAGGAGAATGAAATTAGTTTATCTGAAAGAGTCACCTTTTGTGCAACTGCTGGAAAAACGTCAGTGAACTCGGTCGATAACTGATTTGGAAAAAAATCTTACTTTGTAATAAAATGAAGTTATATATGTTTTTCTTTCCTATCATGTTTTGTTACTTTTTCTAGTAGTTATTTTTATTTATTTGATTTTGTTTTTGTTTTGATATAAAGCATGAGTAACACATCGATCAGCTGATATTTGGAAATCCCCTTCTTAAAATAGAATATTGTTTTTACCTGTTTACGCGGAACCTCTCGATATTAATTTGGAAAAACAAGCATGGCATGGCAGTTATATGGTAAGTCGAGTGATAGTTGATTAACATGATTAATACTCTGTTTTATTATTCGAACCGTTTTTGATAGTGCTGAAGACATAGTAATTACACCGGTCGATCATTTCCTGAAAATGATACCGATCGAGTCAGCTTTTTTCGTTCCCTTTTTTGTACGATCGTGTCGTTACGTATTGCTGTACTGAGTTGGTTGTTTTTGTAAGACGACAGATTCTCGAACGAAATAAAATTATGGTTAAAAAGTAAAAGCACCAACACGTTTAACGTGGCTCAGTAGCTCCAGCTTACTCCCCAGTCTATGAATCTGAGTAACATGAATTGCTGTCCAGAATCCAATGAACGAGGCTGGGGCTAGGCACTACTTGAGTAGAAAAAGGGAGCCAACTCTTAAAAAGGGCTCAACAATTTCACTAGGGTGTTACTTACAGTTTTGAATTAATGAAACGGTCTGTATTTAATAATTGGCATGTCAAATGAATAAATTAGAAATCGCGGGAGACGGGGTTTTTTTTTTTTTGGTGTACAAAAGTAGGATGCAATCGGTATAACAGTTGTGGTCTTCATTTATATATGTGTCACTCATATGCACAGGTTTATATATTGCTATGTAAATACAGAAAGAGATATGGATAACATAGATGTATCTAGATGTCTTTTGTTTTTGACATTATTCAGGAGGGTGTTTTTGTTTTTATTTTTTATATAAATGAAAACTAGTGGATTAAGAAGGAAGTCGATAGTTTTGGGGGGTGTATATACATGTATTTTTTCCTTTCTTACACTTCTCTTTATAAGCAAAGAATCGTTCACCGGAACAAAGTTTACCATTGAACAAGCAAATTGTATACATACCCGCATACATAATAAACCATTTTTATTATTCATATTCATAGATATTGACGTTGAACTAGATTTTACTATTTATGTTCAGAATAAATTGTCTCCAGTCCTTGACATATATTTTACTGTTAATATTTGTGAATATATAATATGACTTCCGTAACGATAGGTTCACTCAACTGCAGGGGACTTGTTGATGAAAAGAAAAGACGAGACTTTTTCGTTAGATGTCGTGATAAATGTGATGTTACTTTCTTGGTTGATACACATTGTTCAAAAGAGAAAGAACGTCAGTGGCAACATGAATGGGGGTATAAAGTTCACTTTAGCTCGCACTCCAGCAACAGTAGAGGTGTGGCTATATTATTAAAAAATACTTTTAGTTATGAAATACATAAAGAAATAAAGGATGATCATGGTAATTTTATTATACATGTTATTACTATACACGACTACAGAATGACTTTAGTCGCACTTTATGGACCAAATAATGATTGTCCTCGTTTTTTCTCAGACCTAGAATCAAAAATACAGGAAATAAATAATTCTTCTATTATAATGGGAGGGGATTGGAATGTTGTACAAGATTATAATTTAGACACTCTTAATTATAAATCAAAAAATAATATTAAAGCAAATGAGAAATTACAGGAAATTAAAAATTAGCTTGATTTGGTTGATATATGGAGGGATAGCAACACTGATATAAAGCGTTATACTTGGACGCAGTGATGTTAAGGCATTACTCCTTTTAGAAATCGCTGTTTTTTGCCACCTTCATGTTTAACTCGCAAAAGTTTTCAATATATGGGCCTTTGCCATTGTTTTATTATGTTATTTGAATAAGACACACCTGATGTCCTGAAAACTACATTTATTCATGTCACGTGACCTCGTATGTGCATGGGACAAGCAAAAACCGAAAACGTTCCACACTCTCATATTTAACTCAAAAGCGCAAGGTGAAGATGCGGTTCTAGTACAAAGAAAAAAATTGTCACTTGTAAAGGATCAAAAATACTTTATGAAAAGTGCTGGGGGTTAAAATAGATTTCAACATCTTACTAGATAAATGAACATTACTAAACAAGTTCACGTTTTTTGACGTCTGGAGCGTCTTTTTGAGAAAAATCTACTTGAAATCGTAATATTTCACTCTACCCTTAGCACTTTTCATATAGCCAGAGTTCTGATTATTCAATATTGCTAAAGAATCCATCGATTTGTCTTGGTCTTCACCTTGCGCTTTTGCATTTTTTGAACCCTCTTCAAAAATGTGTAACTTGGCGTTCATTTGTCAAATTTTAAAGCGCAGCGGCGATTAAGAAACCAATGTCGGGTAACCGTATCCGTACGTCAACGTAGATGGTTCTAAATCATTACGTAACTGGTTAAGCTATATTATCTAGTTATTGTCGATTTAATATAAATTAACGGTCATTCCAACTCATTATTAAGTATGAAAGGTAGAAAATACACAGGGCAATCAATGGGGGTAGTCCTAGCGTTAGAAGAAAATGGGCTTATAGGCCTAACGTTAGAAGAATGGGTAGAAGAACGTCACATTGTCCTTATATTTGCAGATGAGCATACTTTAATCAGTTCCAGAAGATATTCAACTTACAACATAGCAAGATTTATGAATTGAGTCGCACGTGACGACATCGGGAATCATCCCCCTCCCCCTTTTTCCGAGACAACACAGCCATCGTTTTTATCCCACTTTAGTCTCGTGTCTTTTGTGTGTTCACTTTCATTTTTTTCCAGTTAGTTGAATAATATTTTCAAAATTAATGACGTTGTTGATCTTTATGTACCAACCCATACTGAAAAGTGGAAAGGGGTTGGGTGGGCAATAGGCTTGAAATTTGATAGAAAAAATGAATAAAAAAATTCAATTTGATTAAAAAACAATCACCGAATAACTGTCAATTACAGCTAGGTTGTACAATCCCAGAAATAAAATAGTTGACCAGTGATTTGTGCATTAAATCTAAAATTTAAATTTCAACCCCAAACACTCAAAGAAATTGGGAAGATTTTGTGGAAATAAACAGCACATGACGTCTCAAGATTGGCAAACAAAAATGTAAAATACCATACCCCTCCCTCACTTTGCTGTAAATCAAAGATTATTCACTGAAAGTGTCCAATAGGCTAATGAAGAATGTCAACTGAGTGTGCACGAGACATTTTGACACTAAGAAATTCATGAAGCAATTTGCTCACTCACCTTGCCATCTAATTAAATGTGGAACATACACAATACTTTATTTATTTTATTCAGTATCAGTTCCACATGATATTTACACATCATTAAACTTTACATATAAGAGCTGTTTTATCTGCCCTCATGATCTGTCATCATATTTTGTACCTGCTTATTACAGCTCTTTCAAGGATAATGTTAAAATCAAAACTAATATAGGAAAACCATAACATAGGCAAAGGCCATGCCCATCATAAAAAAATCCTAGATTCTCATCAAACTTTTTGAAAAAAATTCAGTGCAGATTGCAATTTTAATTTTTTATCATACATGTATGGTTAATTAAAATGCTGTAAATTTGTTGGTAAAACAATCAAAACATCAAAATAAACTTTTTGAAGAAGCTGAAAAAAATATAGGACCAGGAGATGAGAATTTGAATATTTTTTTTATAATGGCCTTATTCTGAAATAGAGCCCTCATTCTCCTTCTAAAGTTCATCTCAATTCACATACCAAACAACCAAATACTAAAGCTATTTTTTTGTTGTGCAGTAATGCAATAGTATATCAACTGTTAAAGTGCTGGCAGCCGTGTTTTTTGTCGGACTGAAATATCTTTAAAAAAAGGAAATGCAATATGTGAGCCCAGTCATTGTTTTTTGTAGCTGTTTATCTGTAGTGTGATCGCGAATCCATTTTTTAGTGTCTTGATTCAATACTGAATAAATTTGATATTAGTGTATCATACACACCGGGTATGCACAAGGAAGATGCCTTCAATGTTTATGTATTACCTAGTTCTCTTCAATAAAGTCCAAAGTGGAATATCAATTTGATATTTACATAACAAATTTACTAGGATTTCCTTATCCTTAATTTGGTACCCTTTTTGTAGTGTTTTGGTTTAATAAGCTCAACAACTTCTTATACGATTTGGATACGCAATTATTTTGGTCTGAGCGCTACTGATGAGTCTTTTATAAACGAAACGCGCGTCTAGCGCATAAAATTTTTTTCCTGGAACTTTGATGTAATTTTGTCATGTAAATATGACATTCATATTATTGTTGAAAGCCTCATCAGGTGACTTGGTTGTTGATGATGCAGTAGAAATTTAAAGCATAGATATAGCATTGGTCAACATCTAACAATGGGTTCTGCTCAATCCGTGGAAAGGGCGGTTTTGAACTTGCTATATAAGGTATAAGCATTTTGCTTTTTGCTGACTTAAAAATGAAGGATAGCAGCATTATTCCATTGTTAAATTGGTTTTCACTGTGTTGATTGTAATCTTGTCTCATGCACATTTACTTCATGTCTTTCATTTTATTCATGTTTGTTGGGGTTTGTTTCAACTGCAGTAGGGGGTTGGTTAAACAATATCCCATAATAAGGTGTATCAGTTATGGTGTGCTTGTACATGAGAGAAATTCTCATGTTTATACACTATTTTGGAATTTTTTTATGTATTGTCCATCTGCTTATGCATTGCCCACATAATTCTAATTTATATTGCTAAGTCCTCTTACAATCACTTCAATGAGTGCCCTGTGGTAGTTTATCTATTTTTATCCTTTGGTGGGCAAAGGACGACAGTGTTTGTAAGATTATTGGTTGTTGATGATCCAGTATCCATAGAGTATAGTTAATAATGAATTCTGTCAATTAATCCTTTAGAACTTGCTATGAGGTACAAGAATTTTGCTTATTGTTGAAGACCTCTTGGAGACATCAAGAAAATATTACTTCTCCAACCAAATATAGGTTTGACGTCTGTTATCCATGCAAAGAAAAATATGAAAAAATTACAGGAAACCCCAACACTGGCGAAAAACTTTATAAGACAATTTGCACACCATTAAAGATTTCAACAATTCTTGAATATTTGACAAAATCACATTTAAAATAACTATTAAGCAGGCAGGGGGTAGATAAGTCAGAGACTTGAAAAAGGGGTCATGATTCAAATCACCATACTTGAGCTTCAACACAAATAAAAAAGTAGACATGGACTGTGCCAAAGCCACAAATGGATACCCCTAACCCTTACTTATAATTCCAGAATGTACAAGTTCAATCATCTCCCCTTCCAAAATCTCAAGGTTATATACATGTAATACAACTGTGCAACATTTCATCAAAATCCAATGAGCCATTTATAGGAGGACATGTGTTCACAAGACACTTCCTGCTTTTCCATTAAAAAAATATTAAAAGCTTATGAATGATATCCCTTTCAAATTTTGAACATCAACTGTATTATTTAATGCACATCTTTAGGTTATATTTTACAACTGGTTAATTAACAAAATCCAACGAGTCCTTCAAGAGGACATGTGTTGACAAGAAACACTCTCTTTTTATAATATATGTATATATATATATATATATATATATATAAACAAGTTTATGAATTATCCCACCTTCCAAATGTTTAACAGTAAACCATATTACATGTACTTCATTCACAACTTGGGGTTTTATAGTACAACTGTGTGACATTTCATTAAAACCCAAATGAGCTCTTTAGGAGGACATGTGCCAGTGACGGATCCATACTTTCTGCTTAGGTTGGGCTCGACCAATATTTTTTTCAAAAGGGGGCCTGGAACCAAATTTAAAAAAAACCCTAGGAATTTTTTGGGGGAGGGGCGTGCCTACCCAGGGCCCCCTTCTAAACCCGTCAAAAGTTACATGGATGGACAGACAGGGTGATTTTTATATACCCCAAAACTTTGTTTGCAGAGGTATAATTATTACTACATACACAAGCAGAGATAATCCCGGGAAAGGTTTCTTGATGGACACGGGCAGACGTACAAGGGTAAAATAGTATACCCATTCTCCTATGGAGTGGGGATATAAATACTGTGAAAGTACAATTGTTCGTGGGGTTCCAATTTTCGTGGATTTCGTGGTTCGCTTAAACCACGAAATTAAGTTCCCAACGAAATGCATTTCTATCATAGACTTTAAATGCATAGAATTCGAAACCACGAATTTCAGTACCCACGAAATAGTGAAATTTATGAAAACCACGAAAATTGATGTCCACGAATAAAAATACTTCCACAGTATTCACAAACTGAAGATATCAATGCAGATGCCTGGATGGTGTAATAAATTACAACACAATGCTGATAATATACCATAAACCTGTAGACAAGGCAAACTTGAAACTTAGAACCAGTATAATAATAGCAAGATGTTTTATTGTGCAAGTCTCAATTTTATTTATATTTTTTTATCGAATTAAAAATATGTATCACTATCATACAACAAGTCCATTCTGATCTGTAGCCCATCAAGTAGTTTATATAAGTACTTAATTGTGATTCATTAAAGTCTTCAAATATTGGCTAGTTCAATCCCTGATATTTACTATATAGTACAGTTAATAAGTCTTCATTAGTAGCCTGTAGTGCAGTATATTTTTTTGTTGTTGATATCTCTTAAATAGCGTCAGATTCAAGGAAACATTTTGCAAATCTATCTGAATTTCAGTTAAGATGATGGATTACAGCATGTTCAAACTGTTTGGTGAACCTGAAAAATACAAAACAATATTTATACATTCAGACAAGTGTAGACATCATTCTATATTAATATTTGAACAAATACCAACAAGATAAATGTAAGAATTGTTTTAATCAACTAAAACTGATATTTCCCCATACATGTCATGTGTATGTATGATCACCCATTCATTGTTTAGGCTTGGAATCTAACACTTTCATCTAGTTCTTAAAATGGATAGGGAATACGTAAGGGACTACCCTGGGGCTTCTGGAAATATCAATCCAATCATGATGAGATCAGTACAAGTCATCAGTGATAAGATTATAGGCCACATCAAATTAATTAATAGATTCTCATCCCGACCCGCTCCATATTTCTACGCACAATATTTTTTTTATTTTCAATTTTCTAGAAAATTTCTTCAAATAGTGAAAATCAGTAAAAATCTAGAGAATGTGTCTGTAAGACACGGATGCCCCGCCAAAAGATTATTGCAAAGGATAACCTCCTATTGAAATGTAGGTCAATCTGAACTAATCAGAAAAGTGAACATGCTCACTAGACTGTGAAATTGAGGTCAAGGACAAAAGTCACCTGCCAGACTGACAAGTACTACCCAAGACCAATCTACATACCAAATATTATCAACCTACCACTTCTAGTTATTGAGAAATGGACTTAAGCAGAAAAACTTAACGTGGCCACTAGACCGTGAAATTGAGGTCAAGGACAAAAGTCACCTGCCAGACTGACATGTACTACCCATTACCAACCTACATACCAAATATTATCAGCCTACCACTTCTAGTTATTGAGAAAAGGACTTAAGCAGAAAAACTTAACGTAGCAACTAGACCGTGAAATTGAGGTCAAGGACAAAAGTCACCTACCAGACTGTCATGTACTACCCATGACCAACCTACAAACCAAATATTATCAACCTACCACTTCTAGTTTTTGAGAAATGGACTTAAGCAGAAAAACTTAAGGTGGCCACTAGACCGTGAAATTGAGATCAAGGACAAAAGTCACCTACCAGAATGTCATGTACTACCCCTGACCAACCTACAAACCAAATATTATCAACCTACCACTTCCAGTTGTTGAGAAATGGACTTAATCAGAAAAACTTAACATGGCCACTAGTAATATGTTATATTACCCAACTCCCCCACCGACTATTTTTCGTACCTCAAAAATAGTCGGTAGTGGAGTTGGGTAATATAACATATTACTATTGTGTTTAAAAAAAAACAGCCAGAGGTGTTAAAAGCTACACAGAAAAAGTTAGAAAAAATTTTAATTACCTGGGAGTACACCGAAGAAGAAATTCTAGTGCGTGTCTAACACAATAAAAAATTTTTAAAACTGAGTCATCTGTAATTCTTGACTATAGAAAGAACCTATAATTTTTTCTCCTTTTAAATCTTTTATCTTATAAGTAATAGGGTTTGTATTTTAAACTTTTTCAATTACAAATATTTCTTTTGTCCATCGAGTTGTATAACCCTTTTCAAAATGACCTTTCTTTTTTGTTATTCTTACTCTATCTCCTACTTTGAATTTAGGTTTTTTTGACCGGATTAAATCTTTTTCTGGATATAAATTTTTATACACTGTTAATTGGTTTTTGGATTTACTTGCTTCAACCGGCGTCATTTTAATTGAAGAATGCACTGTATTATTATAATTTTTAACTAATCTATCCAACACATCATAATACTTAAATGTTCCAGAGGCAGTAAAATATCTATACATATGTTGTTTCATTGTTCCTATCCACCTTTCTACTACGCTAGATTTTTCTTCATTTTCAGTTGAATATAACTTTATGTTATTTTCTTTTAACAATTCCTTTACTTGTCGATTATAGAATTCTGATCCTTTATCTGACCAAATATACGTTGGTTTTCTTTCTTTAAATAATGTTTTAAATGCTTCACTTACCGTTACTCCTGTTTTATTCTTTAACGGAATTAACCAACCATATTTACTAAATACATCTATAACCGCCAATAAGTATTTATAATGTTTATTTTGTTTTGAGTATTTTTGCATATCTACTAAATCAACTGCCCATGTTTGATCGACAGAATGAACATAAATACGTCTTTTAGGAAAAACGTTTACAACTCTGCGATGTAATTCATCTGCTAATCTATTTGTTAGATTTGTAAGCGCCATTTTAAAATATCTAAAATTGTTCTCTTAAAAATGACAGAAGGAAAAATCTGTACGAAATGTAAAGAATACAAGTTAATAAGTGAATATTATAAAGCAAAGGATAAACCAATGGGAGTTAAAAGTGCATGTAAACAATGTCTTAAACTTATAAAACATTTACATTATATTAAACATAAAGAAAAATATAAACAATCTTATCAAGAATTTATACTTAGGAATTCTAATTATCGACGTGAATATTACTTAATTAAAAATTGTTCTTTAAAAAATGGGCTCTAATAAAAATTATGTTAAAGAGCTTATCAACAAAAGTGGTGTTAGTATAGATAATTATTTTAAAAAGATTAAACCAGATGTTAAAAGATTAGTTTTATCATTTCCTAATGTGAAATTTAATCTTATTATAAAAACTATTTATTCAAAACCTATAGCTATAGATGCTGAAAAAATAGAAAGACATTATAATAGTGGATTCATAAGACTTAACGCACAAAATGAATTTAATAAAATATATAATTCTATTATAAAAAATTATAAAGTATGGGAAGAAGAACATCAGGGAAAAGAATCTGGTTTAATATTTTATGAAATAGAAAACACAGAAGTTAAAGTTGTTAGAGTAAAAAGTATAAACGGTTCATCTTATTTTGATTTAGGAATAAAATTTAATAGTTTATTAAATATTTATTAAATATACAAAATAATGATAATTACTGTTTTGCTTATAGTGCAATTGCAGGAATACTATATAAATTAAAAGAAAAACCTGATGAACATAAAGAATATTCCGATATATTTAAAAAAATGAATAAAAACCCCACAAGAGCATCAATTTATAAACCTTTTTAAGATTATATTAATATTAAAAATATTGAATTTCCAATGAGTATAAATTCAATTGAAACATTTGAAAAACAAAATGAAAATCTAGCTATCAATGTATTTGGAAAAACAAACTTTTTAATACTGATGATAAAAAATTTAATAAATTAAATCAAGAAAAAATTTACGAAATATATATCCAAAATATAGAAGTGAATTTAAAGATAGAGATTATGTTATAGACCTATTATATGTTAGTTTAGATGATAAAAAACATTATTGTTTAATAAAAAATTTTAATGCTTATCTTAATCATAATAATAATCAAAGATATCATTGTAGAAATTGTATTACTGCTTCATATACTACTGAAAAAGCTTTAGAAAAACATAAAAAGGATTGCTTTAAAAATAAACCATTTAAATATAAAATGCCCCAAGAAGGAAGTAAATGAGAATTTAAAAATCATCATTTTGAATTAAAACTACCATTTGTTGGATATGCGGACTTTGAAGCAATTAATATAAAGTTAAATTATATGGATGTTGATCTTCGAAAACAAATTAATAAATTAAGAATAAAAAGTAAATCACATAATGTTAATTCAAAAATAAAAAATATGATTATTAATAAATTAATAAAAGAAGGAGAGTTAACTGAAAAAAGAGCAAAAACAGTTTATCATAAATACATTAATAATGAAATAAATAATGAAGAAACAAAAAAATATATAGATAAAATTAAAGAAAAATATATTGAAACATATTTTAATAAGTTGATAGATACAATTTTCGATAAATGGGTTAAAGATGAAAGACCCATAGAAATAAGTGATTATGAAATAAATAAATATTGTGAAATTAATAAACTTAAAAGGAGAAAGATTGATATTAATAATCTACGAAATAAAATAAAAAGAGAAAACATTAAATTATCTTTTAAAGATAATACAATAAATTTACAACAACAAAAAGTAGTTTTTTATAATTTACAATTAGTTTCTCAATATCCTAATGTTATATCAAATAAAAATATTAACCATGAACCTAGTGAAAATGCTGAGGAAGATTTTGTAAAAACATGTTTATATTATAAAGATAAAATTAAACGGGCTTATTATCATGCAGAAAAGGAATTTAAAATATCAAAAGAGAAAAAAGAAGAACTATATAATACTTCTGATTGTTGTTATATGTGTAAAAAGGAATTAGAAAGAAAAGAAAAAAAATGAACATAACCATTTATCAGGTCAATTTAGAGGAATTTCCTGCTCTAGTTGTAATAGATTAGAATCTAGTGATGGAAAACAATTTCCAATCTTTTTCCATAACGGGGGCGGATATGATTTCCATTTTTAACAGAGGAACTACTAAAACATGAAAAAAATACAATAAAGTAAAGGTATTACCAAAAGATAGTGAAAATTACATATCAATAACATTTAAGGATACATATTTTAAGTTAGTTTTTAAAGATAGTATGAGACTTTTACTGAGTAGTATAGATAACTTATCTAAAACATTAAAAGATGATCAATATAAAATACTTAAACAAGAATTATCTATTCATGTTAAAAATCAATTATTTGGATTTTATAATAATGAATTTAGTAAAGAAATGAAAATGCATGAAGAAAGAGACGAAAAATTAATTGAGCATTATACAAATCTTTTATTTGAAGATTTGAAATATCATGAGTATAACGAAAGTGAAAAGAAATGGGAAAGAAGTTTTAAAGGTGTATTTCCATATGATTATTTTGATTCTTTAGAGAAATCAAAAAATAAATTTTTCCCAGATAAAAAATAATTTTATTCTATATTGAATCAAAAAGATATATCAGATAAAGAATATAATCATGGAAAAAAGATATTTGATAGATATTGTGAAACATTTAAAGATTACTTAATTCTTTATCAAAAACTAGATGTGTTAATATTAACCGATGTATTTGAGAATTTTAGAGAACTATGTTTAAAATATTATGAAATAGATCCAGCTTATTGTTATTCAGCACCTGGTTTATCATGGAATGCAGGATTAAGATATACAGGAATAAAATTAGATTTGATAAATGATATAGATATGTTAAATATGAATAAAAAAGCTATTAGAGGCGGATTTTCCGGGGTATTAGGAAAACGTTATGTTGAAGCAAATAATGAATTTACTAATAAAGAAAAAATAGATAATCCAAATTATCTTTTTTATATAGACGCTAATAATTTATATGGTGGTGGGATGTCAGAAAAACTTCCGACTGGAAATTTTAAATGGGAAGATAAAGATAAAGCAAATCAAGATATAAACTATTATTTAGATAAATGTAATGAGGAAAAGGGAATGATTTTTAAAGTGGATTTAGAATATGATCCAAAAACAAAATTCAAATTAAGAAAATATCCACCTATGCCAGTTTTAAGAAATATAAATGAAAAAGAAATATCAGATTATTCAAGAATTTTTTTAAAACAACATAATACTAAATTAGGAAATGTTGAAAAATTAATCTTAGATCTTCATGATAAGAAAGAGTACATTGTACATTATGATATTCTCAAATATTACATTTCCCTTGGAAAAAAAGTAACAAAAATTCATAGTATAATATCCTTTAATCATAAAAAGTGGTTAAAAGATTATATTGATTTCAATACAAGCATGAGAGCAAAAGCAGAAAATGATTTTGAAAAAGATTTCTGGAAATTAATGAATAATTCTTTTTACGGAAAAACAATGGAGGATATTTCTAATAGATGCTTAGTAGAGTTAGCATATACTCCTGAAGATCTTAAAAGATTAGCATCGAGAGATAATCTAAAAGATATTATAGATTTCAATGATAATTTTAAAGCAGTATTATTAAATTATAAATCAATGTATTTTAATAAACCTATTTATTTAGGAATGTGTATTTTAGATTATTCAAAATTAGTAATGTATATATTTTATTATGATATTATTGAAAAAATATTTTCCAAATAATGAAATTTTATATTCCGACACGGACGCATTTGTATTAAATATATTTACAGAAGATCTATACTCTGATTTAGAAAAAATAAAAGAAAATTTAGATACTTCAAATTATCCAAAAGATCATCCTTTGTATTCAACTGTAAATAAAAAGGTAATATGTAAATTTAAAGATGAATTAGGAGGTAAAATAATGACAAAATTTATTTGAATAAGAAGTAAAATGTATGGATATGAATATATAGATTTAAGGAAAGTTGAATTTAAATGTACAGCAAAGGGAGTTAAAAAAACAACTAAAAAAGAATTAAATTCTGAATCATATTAAAGTTGTTTATTTGAAAAAAAAGTAATTCATAAAACAATGTTTAATATAGTACATAAGAAACATAAAATATATCTAAATGAGATGATTAAAAATTGGGTTATCCCCCTTTGATGATAAGAGATATATCTTAGATAACGGAATAGATACACAACCTTATGGTATTGAATCTTTACATTTTATTTAATTTCCAAGCAACAAAACCAGCCAATGCCATACCACCAACAACAAATACAATTTCTCTTTTTTTCTGTTCTTCTGATGGTGTATAAAAATCACTTAATTCTGGCTTAAGATCTAAATCTGAATTTGAGGGTAAATCCAATTGTTTACAAGTAACATTATAATATTCTCTAATAGCTTGATCAACATCTTCATAAGTTTGAACGGCATGATTTTCTTTTTTTAATTGTTCATTAATATAATCTAATCTTTGAATTCTTCTTTTATTCCATTTTTCTGTTTCTTTTTCTAATTTTTCTATTGCTTTGTCATGTCTTATCTTTTCTTCCTTTGCATCACTACCCATATGTGAAAATAAATAATAACTACCAAAAAATGCAAAAGCGTTTGTTATTGCCCCACCAACCATCATTGCTAAAGCACCTGCCATTTTTAAGAAAATGAAATTTGTTTATTACTTCATAATATCAGCAGGTATAATACCCTGCTTAATCAACATATCTTTTATTGCCATTGCAAACAGTATGTCAATAGATAACATAAAAATATCATTCATGTTAAAATCTACTTTGGGCGCTGACCTTCTAAATACTTTTTACCTATTTCTGAATATCCAACTGTTAACAATGTTTCCACTCCAGCATGATATAACATATTTGCTATTTGTTTTCCGTCTTTTGGTGTTGCCATTTTTATATATTAAATTCTTAATTTTTTTTATTTTTTTTTTAATTTTTCAATTGTTCTATTTCTTTTTCAAGTTGATCATGTTTTATTTTTTCTTCCGTCTCTTTTTTTAATTCTTCTTTTATTTCTTTTATATATGATTCACATAATTTTAAAAAATTATTTATAATTCCTAAATATAACGCTGAAAAAATTAAAACGTCTATAATTTTTTCTATTTTACCCATTTTTAAAAAAATAAAATTAATTAATTTCAAACGGGTCAATTTCGTTTTGTTTTTCTGTTTTTTTTAAAGGGATTTGCTCGCTTGGTTTTTCTTTACCTAACATGATTTCTCTAATCATTTTTTCTGGTTTATTACTTTGTTTATAAAAAAAACAAC
This sequence comes from Modiolus philippinarum, assembly GCA_002080025.1. Taxonomy (NCBI): domain Eukaryota; kingdom Metazoa; phylum Mollusca; class Bivalvia; order Mytilida; family Modiolidae; genus Modiolus; species Modiolus philippinarum. The sequence goes on from MJUU01011672.1 coordinate 86,731, forward strand.
CCCAATCCACCTACTACCCCAATTGATAAACATAATGGTATGTAATTTTTGTTCAAATTGTATCCGTTTGTTGGACATTGATGATGAAAAGAATCCTTAGTTTCTCTATCTTTTGTTATTTGAATCTCACCACCTTGTTTTAATTCTATGTTTTCTTTTTTTAATTTTTCTGCTTCTTTTCTTTTTATTTCAGCTTTTAGCTTTCTTGCTTCTACACCTTTCTTACCAGCGGCTACTCGTTTTGGATTTTTTTGTTTTATTTGTTTTATTTCTTTTATTTCTTCTTTGTTTTTTTTTTCTTGTTAAGAATTTTCACTCGTCATTTTTTTATGTCATTATTTTCATCCTTTTTTTGTAAATTAATATGTCTTGCTGTTGTTAAAATTGCAGTAAAGGGGGCAAGATACATTCCGTATCTATAGTACAGTTCACAACATACATTAGTTAAAGCGTGATTGATAAAAGGAACTTCCCCTAAATCTTGCATTAAATTTGGTGGGTTAACAACGTTGAAATATTTTGATACACCCATAACATATAAGTTAATAAAAGAGTTTCCTAATGTCTTGGTCATACTGGCTCCTAATCTTGCTTCATATTTACAATATCATTTATGTATTTGTTCTGGTGTCATTGTATCAATTTCTGACAATTGTAATTCTTTACCCAGATATTGCTTACTACCCCCACAAGCAACAACTGCTGATAATCTTTCACGTTTTTTTTTTTTCTGAAAGGGAACTGCTCACTTCGTTCGAATCAAAATCTATGTTTTCAATAATATCATCTCTTAAAAATTCTTCAGCGTTCATTTTATATAATTTATTTTTGAATTTAAAAAAATTAAATACATCATATCCAACTAATGATAATAATGCAATGTTTGTTATAATTGTTAGTATTTCTAATAGCATTGCTTTTTATTGCTATTTTTTTGCTTTATAACTTAATCATTTTTAATCATTTCTTAAGCATTTCTTAAGCATTTTTTAAGCATTGCTTAATCATTTTTTAAGCATTACTTAATCATTAGTTTTTTTCTATTTTGGAAATACTAAATCATAAGCATGATATTTATTTTTTTTTATTATTTTTACATTTTTTCAATCCGAGTGGTCTTACATAAAAAAGGAGTATCTTTGTTTTCTATCTTTTCGGCGAGATGAGAAGGACACCAAACTTCACCAATATTTTCGACAGATAAAATTACACTCTTACCAAAACTTGTTTTAACATATTTATTATCAGTGATTTTGTAAATTTTATCAATTTCTAAGTCGGTCCATTTTTGTGTATTGTGATCTTTTTGTTTTTTTAACAATCTATCAAATTCTTCTCTCTTCATTTTTAAAAAAAATAAAATTTAATTAACTTTTCGCTCTCCTAATCAATTACCCAATAATCAGTAGGTTGGTCTGTCTTTAATATTAATTTACGGTGTTTCTTTTTTTTTCAGTTCTTCCTTTATTTTTTGTCTTTCTTCCAAACTCGCTATAACATCATTTTCTTCTAAACAATTGTAAAAACTATTTCTATCTTTTGTGTAGAACATGCATAACCATTTTGTTTGTTCTCTTAAATCTTTTAGCACAGAATTATATCTCTGTGAAATTACCCAGACCGATTGTTCTGCGTGTCTTCCCGAAAACGCAAGCTCAGACAGCATATCTTTTTTCTTTGTTAATTCTTGTGTTGCACTACAATCATCAATAATGTATAATGTTGGATGACCAGCATATTTCTTAAAAAATATTCTTAATAGTTCTTGTAGCTTTTCTTCTTCATTTATAATAGGATTAACAATTATTAATTTTTTTGTTTTTGGTTTTTTAACATCACCAATCCATTCACGATTTTTGTATGCTTTATTCCATTGAATAGTTGGACAAAGTATAACAATATAATTAAACACTTGAAGATATTCTGTTTCTAATAAATCAAGAACAAATTCTGTTTTTCCACAGCCGGTCTGACCACAAATAATGGCGCAATGAGGGTATTTTGTAACTCCATTTTTAAAGAAACTGAAGTTGTTTACTTTATAAATAAAATAAAATAAAAAAAATTAAAGGGTAGTACTTAATATTTTACTGCTTTAAATCTTCCATCTTCAAAATTAATTTGTGCATCTTGTATGACAAAAAGATAAACATTTATCGGTTTATCAGCTCCTTCTTTTTTCGTTATTTGAATGGTAATACCTTCAGAGGCATTTTCAATTCTTCTACCTGAACCGTGTAATGAGTTATCATCTGTCGAACGTAAATCTAACCATAAAGCATAATTAGTTGTTAAGTATTTTTCTAATGTAGTATAGGATAAATTTAATTTTTTTGCGGGTATATTTGTTTCTTTATCTCGTTTTGAATTTAAAGCAAAGAATCTATTTATTTCATCACATTGTTGATAAGCTTTCATTCCCTGACTATATAATTGATTTGGAACACCTTCTATTGTCATTTCTACTTTTGTTATATTGAGGTTATAATAAGTCTCTGTACTTGTTCTTTCGGGGTCTTCGAATAACGTTAAAATTCCTTTCATACTTCTGGCTGGAACATTTAAATTACTATTCCACAATGTATCTTTTTTGTTTTTGGTTATTGTTCTATGTCTTAACATTCTGTCATATAATACAACCATCTTACCATCAACTTGTTGTTTTATTTGTTTTGCTAATTTTTCATCAGAAACCATATCAAATTCTAAACAAATGTTTTTTAATATATAACTTGCAGATGAATCTGTTGATTTGATGACATTTCTATAACTATTAAATGTAAGTTCATATTCAAGTCTATCACCAAGACCTGATTGATAAAAAGGCATGTGCGTTTCTAATAGTTCAAAGTCAAGTGGAATACAAAATCTTGAACCATAGGCTGTTGCGATTGCTTGGTCTCCTGTATTTGTTGTTGCATCATTTGCTCCAACTCTATGTTTTAACATATTTGCTGTACCAATACCTTGATATGCCATATTTTCACGTTCAGTTGTAGATTTCCACAAATCAACATAACAATGATAAATATCGCTATCATCGATAGTTAAAATTTCGTTACCACTTATACGAATTTCTGTTTTTTTTAATTATTGCTCTTCCTATATTTTGATATATAGTTGCATTGTCATCTGTAGATTTGAGTTCTATTTCGAAAGCTAATCTGGTTGTTCCGGGCACAATAACATCATTACTATTTAGATTAGGAAATCTCACTAATAACTGTTGCTCTTGATCAATTGTTGAAGGATTATTAGTTATTACAACACTTTGACGAATACCTTTCACACCAAATTGTTCTCTTAATTTTCTGTAAGGATTTAACTTTTCTCCGTAAGCCTCCATTTTTAAGGATTAAAAATTGATAATTCAATTACCGCTGACACTAAAGTATTGATACATAAAGGACTATCACTCTTACTCATAAAACTTATTCTATCTCCAGCCTTAACTTTTAAAGGGGTATCAAAGTTTTTATAATTATGATATTCATAAACAGAATCATCCAATTCTATTCCGTGCCAAGTTATTCTATCATTAACACTCACCACGACAGTTAAACCATCTTTTCCTGTTTTTAGACTTATTAAACTAAGACCTAATATTTGACCTGGATAATTCATAACATATTCGCTTCCGCCGGTACCAAAATTAAACATTTGATTAAATTTCAACGGGCCATTAATACCAATATGCGAATATACATATTGTGTTTCTGTCTGGTATATTTATAATTATGTTATATAATAAATATTAATTTCCATTACTTGAAGCTCGTTCCTCATTTTTAATATTTCCGATGCATCTTCTTGCTTTTTTTAAACTCCAAATATACTCATTTTTAATAGTTAAATTTTTAGCTGAGCGGTACCCTTAAATAATTTCTAAAACACATTTAATTGGAAAACTATTTCTTATTTTTTTATTATCGTCATCTCTTATTTCTAATTTTAATTCATGTATATCACCATTTACTAAACGCTTATATCCAGGATGTTCAAAATTTATCGTTATTACATCTCCAAACTCTTTATTCTTAACTGGAATAACAGCCAATAATGTACTCGGCATACCATCAAGATAATTATTAGAAGTGCTTACTTGGTTTAAATATACATTCAATGATTTATAGATAGCAAAATCTATGGGTCTGTTTCCATAATGTTTTTCATTGGGTGTGAATATTTTTGTTTTATTAAATCCTAACATATATCTTAAACTTTTACTTATCTTTAATTCAACAGGGGGGGGGGGG
>MJUU01011672.1:90996-127674 GCA_002080025.1 Modiolus philippinarum
GTTAATAAAGCAATACCATTTGTTTCATTTACGGACAATTCAATATTTTCTTTTATAAATAAATCCGCTATTTGTTTAAAACTATAATAACCATCTATAATATCTATAGGTCTGTCTCCATCTTTTTTTATATGTTCATTTGAAATATTATGCCAACCTACGCAATATGTTATAGATTTTAAACCTATACGTTTATTCCCATCTCTGTTATCAATGCAAGTAAGTAAGTTTATTGTTTAATCAATATTTGAAATAGTATGATACATTTTTTAGGGTAAAAATGAATAAAAAATTTAAATATAATCCTAATGCATCGTATAATCCTTACACTAAATATTCTGAAAAAGATATAATCCTTGTTAATCAATTAATATTTGTAAATCAAAAAGAAAATTTTGAAACATCTTTTGCATCTGTTTTATTTGTAGAAGGCGGAGGTGGGGGACTACTTCCACCACCAGAAGGAATAATTGCCTCAACAATAACATCAATAATCAAACCAAAAGCAGTTAAAACACTAACTATTGTTATTCCTTGTTCTTTAAATAATGTTCTAATTCTTTCCCCAAATGTTTTATCTTTATATAATATTTTACGCATTTTCTGTTTAATTCTATCTAACTGGTTACGTATTCTATTTCTATTAGCATTAATTACACCCAGTAATACGATTATATCAGATTCTATTTTTTTAATTTTTTCTTCTATTTTTTTTATTTCTATGGGGTTATCATTATATTTTTTTAATCGTTTTAATTTGATTTTTTCTTTTTCCAAGTTTTTATATTTTTCATTCAGTTTTGCTGTATCAAGTTCAATATTTTCTTCGATTGTTGTAAACGCTTCCATATAACCATTCAGTTCTCTAATAATTCTATCCATTTCTGTCATATCTACATCTCTTTGTATTTCTTTTTCCAAATGATGTTATTATTTCTTTTACAGATGTTGACACATTACTTGCTGTTTCTGAAAGTTCTTCCGCATCTTCTTCGGAAGTTATTTCCTTTGAAAAAAATACTACTTTCTTGGTTTAGAATTTCTAATCTATTTTCAGCTTCATTTATATGTTGATTAGTTATATTATAATGGTCAACACCTAAAACAGATCTGATAAAATTAGTAGATAGATTTTATTATAGTTTTCTAGAATAGTGACAAATTTATAAAATTTTAATACTCCTCCTTCGCACCATGTTAATGGAGTTTCCCTACCATTTTTTTTCTTTTACATATAACATAATTTTTCCCTCCTTATCTTTCCCCAAAAAACAATTTTTATGATCTTTATTTAAATCTAATTCGTCATTTACTTTGTAAAATCTTTTCACCTTTTGTTCGATTATTTTACTTTTGTGAGTTCTTTGATCTTCTGGTGATACATTTTCTAATTGTTCAAAATATTTATTTATATAAGTACTTATATACTCGTGAAACTCATAATCATTTTAAAAAGAAGTTCCTTCTTCATCATAATCATCCTGTCTAACTAAATCATTCATTTCAATTCCTCCTTCAGCCATTTTATTCATATTTTGGTGGAGGATCATTTACTATAGTAATTTTATTAAAGAAAATTCTAAATTTTCCATTTTTTTTTTAATTCACTTCTTACTCTTGCTTCTGTATCTTCTATTAATTTTTTTCTTTCACTGTCATTCACACTTGTTTGTGTTTGTTTTGTACGTATATTTTCTTTCATTTCGTTATATTTTTCTAATTCATCTAAAACTAATTTAAATTCATTTTCATTTATTTGTCCATCAGTTAAAGATTTTGAAATTAAATCTTTTATACTGTTTAGTTTACATTCTGCCATTGTTTTAATTTCATAATGTTTCTTTGATTTTGTTGTAAGCTTACGTCTAATAAGTTTAACACAAGCACCTAAACCTCCACACGCGACAGCTGTAATTTGTATGGGAAGTAAAAAAGGAACTGCAATTCCTACACCTGCTAAAACAACAGATATTGAAATTAGACTTGTATCGACACCATCCGTTGCATTAACTCCTCGTTTATATTTCTTGTATAGTGATTTACGTTTATCTCTTTCATTTATTAACGTTTTTTCTATTTCTGTTATTTTTTGTAGTCTATAATTTTGTCCATCTTCTATAGGTTATTCTGGATATAAATCTGGGGCTGTTGGTTGCTTCATTTTTAAGGGTATTTTTTTGTTAATTACAGTTTAAACAAAATTTTCTTTTGACATTAAAAATACTTTATTACAAAAAGACAAGACATAATACTCTCCAAAATTAATAATCAAACACCGATATTGTTAGGAAACTACCCCGGTTATGCATAACCGTTTCTAAATATAGCATTGAGAAAAAGTCACTCCTTATACGGAATATATAAAGAAAGTTATCCCAGACACTGATCATGTGTGACCACTCCTTATATGGAATAAGATATTTAAAAACAGAAAAGTTAATTGATCTTTCGCGTTCTAGCTGCAGCGGCAATCAACACAATCCTTAGCAACGAATAACGGTACTACTGATCATATATGATCACTCCTTATATGGAAAAAGAAAATAATTGACTATTGATCTTTCGCGTTATAACTGGAGCGGCAGTCAACACGAATAACGGTACTACTGATCATATATGATCACTCCTTATATGGAATAAGAAAATCAACAGAAAAGTTAATTGACTATTGATTTTTCGCGCTCTAGCTGGAGCGCCGTTACCAAGATACATAATGTTTGTATATAGTCGATATGCAATAGATATATTCCAATTAATTGAGGCATTTCTTCTTTATAATATTCAGTAATAATAACAGACTGTTTCGTTGACCACATCCCTGAAATACACTAATTCTGCATTTCTTAAATAATCCAACAATTTAGATGAATTCTCTATTTCTTTTTCAAGCTAATGACGACATCATCATCTAAGTTATAATGTATAAACATTCTCTTGACAACCAGGTAAATATTTACAATGATCGATTTAGTTTATTTAAAACTCATTAGCATATTGTAATCAATACACACACCAGGAACAAAATTAATGTGATGAACTCGCGGATATTTTTTCATTTGTGTTTTAGAAATTCTTTTCTTTGCTGTACTGCCTGCTGTTTTTTTTTTTTAACACAATATTAATATGTTATATTACCCAACTCCACTACCGACTATTTTTGAGGTACAAAAAAATAGTCGGTGGGGAGTTGGGTAATATAACATATTACTGCCACTAGACCGTGAAATTGAGGTCAAGGACAAAAGCCACCTACCAGACTGACATGTACCACCCAAGACCAACCTACATACCAAATATTATCAACCTACCACTTCTAGTTATTGAGAAATGGACTTAAGCAGAAAAACTCAACGTGGCCACTTGACAGTGAAATTGAGGTCAAGGTCACATGACGTTATGTCCGTCAGGTAGCACTCAATTAGTACTACCACTGGACTAAATATGATGTTCCTACATCAAAGGGTTTTCAAAATATCCTGTATTTAGTAAAAGTTAATAAGGCCGTGCCATCGTCATACTTTGCATGCCTATGTCTCCCTTTCCGCGACTTCCGTCGCAGGCGAGACAAAAACTGTCCTCAAGAATGTGCAAAGAAACATCATACTAAAATTTGAAAACAATCTGTCTTCTAGCACCAAAGTTATGCTGTCCACAGACATGAAAATACCTTATTAACCCCTTTTTGTCCCTTTTTCTTAAACGGGCTGGGCAGGGAACGCGAAATTAAAACCTGGGCTTGTGGATGTGCCAAGAAACAACATACTTAAATTTGAAAATGATCCGTACACTAGAACAAAGTTATGCTGTCCACAGGCACAAAAATACCCAATTTAACCCCTTTTGGCCCCTTTTTCTAAAACAGGCGGGGCAAGGAGCACGAAATAAAAACCCGGGCTTAAGCATGGACAAAAAAACATGATACTAGAATTAGATAACAATACGCCCACTAGAACCAAAGTTATGCTGTCCACAGACGCCGAAGCCATACCATAATATGACAGCAAAATCTTAATTGCGATCTGACCTATAACATGTGTATAAAAAAGATTTCACACATTTTTTTTAAATTTGCAAGTTTTGCCAATTTGACCCCTTATAGCTTGGAAACCGTAAAAGAGAAGCCAATTCCTTTGACATATACTACTGATATGACTGAAAGCTTACAATTAGATAATAATCAAACCCATTTTGGCCTTCCTTTTGTAACAATGAACATTGTTTTGAAATTTCATAAGGATTGATAACTGGAAATTGTTAATGACCAATTACAGAAGTGTCTACAGTAGTACAGATGACAACAACGACATTATTCCATAATATAGTGGAACTGAGGGTAGAAAACCAACCCCTCTTAAAACCAGGTCCCTCTATGAACAATATGTTTCGGTTCCAGAGATTATACAACCTAATTTTTTTTTGCGATCGTATAATAACAAGAACACAGCTTCATATTTCCAGAAGAAAGGTAGAATCCTGACAAAATTAACAAGAAATTCAGACTATCATTTTCCATATGATTTTACTTTAAAGTTCTGTACAAAAATATCAATCTGAAAGGGTCTCATTCTGGAATCCCAACATTATTTCTACTAAATCCAGAAAAAAACTACAAAGGAACTTAACAACTGATGACAATCTGATGAAAATCTGATTCCAAATGCATTTTTCCCGAAATCTTTGGCTTAAATTATAGAAATTCTGATTTCCTGAGCTTAAAAACAATTCCTATCCCAACATCCCAAAAAAGCACCCCCCCATATACAAATATACCCTTAACTTCATTGCACTGCTAAAATTATACCAGAAACCATTGAAATCTAGTGAGATGTCCAATAGCATGACATGCAATAACAGTTCATTCATGACATTATTATTTCAATACTTGAGGGCATCATCATGGATTTGACAGTCAGCAATGCAGTGTGCAGATTACTTGTACATGTAGCAAAGTCCATAAACAGATATCTTTTTAATATTTTATAACAAGATTGAGTTATTCAAATATGGTTCGATTCTGTTCTTGTGAATCTAACACAAAAAATTTAATGTAATATGTTTGTCTGAGATGCAAGTAAATGTAGCAAAAAATTCAATGTTAAATTTCCGGGAAAGGATGTCCGATTTCCGTCATTATAATAGTGATAAAAGTAGTCAAACAGTGTGATATCAGAGCTTCATTTAAAGTATATTTAACATTGGGCATTATATTTAAATTGGGCATTATTTTGTTTGCTGTATGCTTAGGGACCGACCATTTAACCTGAAAGGTGGGGGGGTTATGGTTTTTTTCTCTGGACAGAAAATTTTTTCATGTGAAACGCAAAAAAAATTATTTATTTTTTTCACGGGTATCAACAAAATAATTTTTTTTCAAAATTAACATTATTTTTTGGGGCAGAAAGCCTCCGTCAGAAAATTTTTTTTCATCATTTTGGCAGCCAAAATATTTTTTTCCCATAAAATTGGCTCCAAAATATCTTTTTAGAAAAAAAAACCATAACCCCCCTTCAAGTTAATTGGTCGGTCCCTTAAGACTATAAGTTTTGAAAATTAAAAGATGCTTGAACATTAATACAGGCCTGTGTAATTTTTTTAGTTTCAATTTTTTGTTGTTTCAAAATGGCATCAAATGATGGCAAGCCAGTATACTAAGCTGTCTAACTGCAAGCTGGTAGATCACAGGGGTTTGTTACAAAAAAAAAGCTCCAACCCAATTGTCCATCAGTGAGTTCACTCAGAGCTTTATTTTTTTTTCTTAAGAAACCCCTGTGGGTAGATAGCATATTTATGGTCAATTTGTACGACCCAGATCATCTGTAATATTAGCTGAATCGGATATGGATGTTTGCTGCTTAATCATGTTAATTTTAAAATGCCTTAGTCATGTTAGTAGCAAGTCTTCTAGAGAAGACATGTGTCGACTGGGTAAAAACCAAAAAAATATTCCAAGTTTTTCGAACGAAAGTGGGCTTGCGAGAGATCCCAAACTCCCTTACATGACTGATACACAATACTTGCAGAAGGCTGGAATATGTTGTTCCAGGGAAAATGTTACTAATAAATTGTGGTGAGATTGTTGGGGTGTTCTGACTCAGATCACTCCTGCTAGAACTAGACATCAGTGAGATGGTAATCATCTCTGTGGGCCTGCTCCAGGTGTGACCTAGAGGTCAATGGTCAAGGGTCATCAACTTTTGTATGTGACGTATGTCACCTTGAAGCAATCTATCCACATGCCAAATATCAAAAGCCTATCTCAAAAGAATCAAAAAGTTATAGCCCGGACACAACTTTGTCATTGCAAAAGCATGAATGTGACCCTGAGGTCAAAAGTCAACATCAAAGGTCACAAACCAAGGTAGGCTACACTTCGTCCCGAGGTGATCTATCTACATGCCAAATATCAAAAGCCTATCTCAAAAAAGAAAAAAGTTATAGTCCAAACTGCACGACTTTGTCATTGAAAACGCATTAATGTGACCCTGAGGTCAAACGTCAAGGTCAAAGGTCACCAACCAAGGTACACAACACGTCGTCTTGAAGTGATCTATCTACATGCCAAATATCAAAAGCCTATCTCAAAATAGAATAAAGGGCTACGCCGAGCGCAGCATGATACGACCGCAGCATGTCGAATACTGAAATTTGAATAAGTGTAATTCAAAATGAATGAGGACACAGTAAAGAGCTTGATACAGTAATTAAATGGACCAAATAAAGAGTTTGAATCAGTTGCAATTTTTGGCACCTTTGGCCCCTTTAGCCCGGAAACGGTAAAAGCTATGCCAAATTTGTTGACATACTACTGAAAGCATATATCAAGAAGAATCCAAAGAAAAAACTGATCGAAATCTGATGAATAATAAAGATTTCGAATATTTCGAAAAATTACAATTTTGGCCCCTTTGACTCCTTGTAGTTCGAAAACGGTAATAGCTATGCAAAATCCACTGACATACTACCGACAGCTTACATCAAAAGGAATCCAAAGAAAAAAATCCTATTGAAATCCGTTGAAAAATTAAGATTTCACATATTTTGAAAATTTGCAATTTTCGCCCCTTTGACCCCTTGTAGCTCTGAAACCATAATAGCTACGCAAACTCCGTTGACAAAGTACTGAAAGCTTATATCTGGAGGAATTTAAAGAAAAAAAAATCCCATCGAAATCCGATGAAAAATAAAGATTTCACATATTTCGAAAATTTGCAATTTTGGCCCTTTTGACCCTTTGTAGCTCGGAAACGGTAAGAGCTACGAAAAATCCGTTGACAATACACTGGAAGCTTATATCAAGAGGAATTCAAAGAAAAAACTCCCATCAAAATCTGATGAAAAATAAAAATTTTAGGTTATCTGTAAATATACGATTTTGGCCCCCTTCGACCCCTCATAGCTCAGAAATGGTAAGAGCTATGCAAAATCCATTGACCTACTACTGAAAGCTTACATTAAGAGGAATCCAAAGAAAAAAATCCCATCGAAATCCGATGAAAAATAAAAATTTTATGTAATCTGCATGTTTGCAATTTATGCCCCGTTTGGCCCCTCATAACTCGGAAAGGAAACAAATTATCAAAAATCTGATGCTGCAGCGCCTATTTATTTTTCATACGGAATCCATTGCAAAAAACGGCATCAAAATCGGACTGAAAATAAAAGAATAAAATTTTTAAAATTTGCCCCTTTTGGGCTCCATTTATCTCATGAACGGTACATGCGACATGAAATCCGTAGGCATACTACTGATTGGAAATTACCTCAGGAGCATACTGAAAGAAACCCCATCAAAATCGGATAATCAATAAAAATTCTACAGCTAAATAGGTGAAAACACCCAATTTTGCCCTTTTTGGCCCCTATTTTAAAAACGGGAGGGGCCATAATAATCAAAACCAATATCCACACCTTCCTTTTGTGCCAAGGAACATTGTGTTAAAATTTCATAAGGATTGATCAACTTGAACTTGAGTTACTGGCCAAAACTTAAAGTGTCTACAGACAACGACGACGACAGCACCATACCATTATACGACCACAAAATTTTTTGCGGTCGTATAAAAAGTTATCAGACCGGACACCACTTTGTCCTTGAAAAAGCATCAATGTGACCCTGAGGTCAAAGGTCACCAACCAAGGTATGCGACACGTCGACTTGAGGAGATCTATCTACATCATGCTACACGCCAAATATCAAAAGCCTATTTCAAAAGAGAAAAAAGTTGAAACCCGGACACGACTTTGTCATTGAAAAAGTATGAATGTGACCCCGAGGTCAAAGGTCAAGGTCCAAAGGTCACCAACCAAGGTACGCGACATGTCGTCTTGAGGTGATGTATCCACTTGCAAAATCTCAAAAGAGAAAAAAGTTATAGCTCGGACACGATATTTTCGGACGGACAGAAAGACGGGCGGACAGACTGATTACTAAAGGGCGTCCGCCACTTTCTGTGGCGGGGCCCTAACAAAAGCAGCTGGAATGTGATTTGTACACAACAAAACCTCACTCATGTGGAACTGACATGCCCTTAGGAACTTATTAACATCGTTACTAAAAAGTCCTTGAAAAAATATTGCAGTGCTATTCACTGACCAGTTAATAGACTTTGAACAATTTGAACTACACGTATAGATCTTGGACAAAAGTATCCTCATGCTATGATTTTTTCCTACATATTTCATGTAAAACTACATTTTGTCAATAAATTATCATGATTATTGTGAAACCATTTCTTCACTGATTAAATAATGAAATTTGCACTATTAAACTAGGAAATTTGTGAAGTTTAATTGTTTATTTGGCCATAATATTCTGACCTGTAGTTTGAAAGAATAAATTTTATAATTGTAGGTAAAATTATGACTCAGTATTTTTACTTTCTGTTTGAATTATATATATAGTTCTTGGAAACTGTTGTGTAGAAATTAATACTGAAATAATTTAATAAACATTTAAACTACATAACATTCTGAGGTTATTTTTGAAATTTTTCTTTAAAAAACGGATATTTATATGAAATACAGGGTAAAAATGTACATTTGTAGCATGCGAATACTTTTGTCCATTAAGATCTGTATATTTACTGTTCAATAGTTCTATTCTGAACAATGGAAAGACATATACCTTTTGTGACTATGAATTGTACAAAGAAAATATTGAAAGGGTATAGTAAAAGCAACCATTAAATATTTTGTCAAAATGACCAAAAAGATAAATAAAAAAAAATAATTCTAATGCTTTCACATGTATAAATGGATAAAACCTGAGGAATCCAAAAATCTGATGGAAATATTTATAAATGGTTGGAACACTCAAGGAAAAGATGAAAACAGTTGGATTTAGTCAGGTGTTCCACGTATATATGGTCAAACTACATATATATGTATGTTGAAATAAAAACAATACAATATACGGTACCAAGTCCGGCTGTCCCGAGTTCCTATCGTTGTTTATGTTTGTCTTTTGTATTTTTATTGTGGGTTTTTTTCTTGTGCAGTTCCTATTTACTTTCTGGCATGTGGCTATGTTTTTCGGCCATTGTAGGTGTTTCCTGTTATCTTTTTTATTCCATACTATTTTATTAGTGTAAACACATTTACAATAAATGGTCATAACTCATAAACAAATACATACAAACTAGCATATCTCTAGCAATTCTTATTTCCTGAAGTGGCGGTGACATTTGGCAGAGATTGACATTTATCAATGTATTCAATTAAAGCCTTACGTAATATTATTGAACTGCTGTTTAAAATGAAATAGAGGTTATATATTGTAAAGGAGTTTATTTTTCAATTTTTGGATCAGTTCCTGTCTGTAGATAGCATATGCCGGGCAATGGATAAAGAAATGTTCCTCATTTTCGACTCTAGAGGTAGTACATTTTAGACAAGGTCTGTTTTTTGGGGGAATAATTTTATACCTTCCTCTCTCAATTGCAAGAGAGTGGGCACTTATCCTATATTTACTAAGTGTAGCTCTATCTACTTTATATTTGTAGATGTCTACATAAGGAGCTCTTGTTTTAATTTTATGAATATTATTGTGAAATTCTATTTTTTTTATTTTCATTCAAAGGGACCAGAAAAAAGGTTCCTGACATCCATGGCAATAGAGCTATTCCCATTCAAGCCATCAAAGTTCAATGTTACAAAAACATGACCATGCAGTGAAATCTAAAATTTTTTTTATAGCACAGCTACATGTAAATAAAGGAAATGAGACCTTCCCAGGGCAATTATAGGTCTCACAACATGCAGGGGGGAAGTCCTTTGATGTATACCACTGTGCATATGTGTCACAGAAAAGAAACCAAACTATAAACGCTTATGTAAGGATAAAAAGTTTTTTAAAAGTGCAAGAGTGAGTGTGTGGGCCGTGGGTGAGGTGTATGTTGGGGATGGGGGGGTGATGGGGGTTGCAGAATGAATGATTTTCATATTAGCACTATTTGTCAACAGGTCATTTAGGATCATCATAGTAAAGTGTGACATTGCTTTATGGCTGTTGGGTTTGACATTCTTCATTATCATCAATAGGTAATCAGCTGATCGGTGATCCAGGGATCACTTACACATTTTCCTTGCACAGGCCAAGCACGAGATCATGTTAAAACAGAATGTAATAATACATACCATTCATATATGACAATCCATCCTTTTCTATTTCATTTATGTTAAGCTTGGAACTTAAATATCAGGCCACCAAACAATGCCTCCAAATAACACATTCGGTCGTCATGTCGTAGTTCATCATTGCAAGCACCGTTTTGATCAAGATTATGGGCGGAGCTATCTGTCAATCATTTTCACTCCAGTTAGAAGTTAGACAAATCGTAAAAAAATCACATTTTCCAACACTTTTCACGTCTGTTTACTTCAAAACATGATACTTTATACAAAACTGCATTTAAAGAACAATTCATTTGCTTGATATCGTGCTCGTCAATTTACTAAACCAGAAAAAAATATATCAGCCGACGCCGTGTTGACATGAAGTTTCATACTAGAGTTATCTCCTCCTTACGGAAAAAACGGACGTTTCCTTAACATGGCTGCGGAGAGGCCCAGAGTTGAAACAGAGTCGCCTAGACTATTTTCTTATATCTTCTGACTTTGAGAGCTTTGTTAAAAAGGCTGATATAGATTTAAGCTATATGTCAGATCATTCCCCAGTGTATATTGTACTTCAGTTCTGTAATCAGACGAGGGGTAGGGGTACTTGGAAATTTAATAATAGTCTTTTATATGATAAAGAATATATAAAACAAGTAAAGTCATGTATCCAAGAAACTATCAGTCAATATACAATAGACAAAACTGATGGAGAGGATATTCAACTAAATTTAGACCCAAATACCTTTTGGGAACTATTGCAGTGTATGATAAGGGGTGTAACAATTTTCTATTCATCATATAAAAAAAAGAAAACCAAAAGGAGGAAAAAGAGCTGAATGAAAAATTGTCTGTTTTGCAAAATCAATATAATTATAATCCTGGTATAGATCTTGAAAATGAAATCATGGAAACTGAAAATATGCTCAGATCTTTAAGGGAGAAAAGGGTCAGTGGAATCATGGCTGGGGCAAAAGCTAGATGGGCAGCAGAAGGAGAAAAATGTACCAACTATTTTTGTAATCTTGAAAAAAGAAATTACACAGAAAAAATAATACCTAAATTAATAACTGATGAAGGAGAGGAATTGATTGACCAATTTAAAATTTTGAATGAGCAAAAAGTGTATCATAAAAAATTATATACTTCCCGTAACCTTGAGATTAAAGAGGAGCATGAAAAATTGTTTTTTGATAAAAATAATCCATTTTCAAATTTTCTTACAGATAATGAAACTTCAGGCTTAGAGGGAAGCCTAAGCAAAAGTGAATGCCTAAATGTTCTAAAAAACATGAACAATGGAAAGTCTCCAGGTTTAGATGGATATACTATTGAATTTTATAAATTGTTTTGGAATGATATACATTTATTTCTAATCAGATCACTTAATCATTGCTTAGAAAAGGGTATTATGTCTGTATCTCAACGGCAAGGGGTTATAACTTGTTTACCTAAAGAGGGGAAATCAAAATTTTACTTGAAAAATTGGAGACCAATTACTTTGTTAAATGTCGACACAAAAATCGTTTCTGCATGTATGGCTAATAGAATCAAGCCAATTTTGAATAGAATTATCAGTGAAACACAAGTTGGTTTTCTGAAAGGAAGATACATTGGGGAATGTACAAGACTAATTTTTGATATTTTAGAAAAATCTGAAGAAGAAGAGATACCTGGTCTTCTAATTCTGCTAGATTTTGAGAAGGCATTTGACTCTCTTGAATGGTCTTTCATTGATAGAACCCTTTCTTTCTTTGGTTTTGGTGAATATTTCAGAAAATGTGTCAGCACTTTATATTCTGATGCACAAAGTTGCATTATAAATAACGGCCACTGTTCAGACTTCTTTAAAGTGGGAAGGGGGGTACGTCAAGGGGATCTTTTATCCCCATATCTTTTTATACTCTCTTTAGAACTCATGAGTGCTGCCATGAAATTTGAGCCTGAAATCAATGGAATAAAGATAGATAACTCAGAATTCTTACTTTCTCAGAATGGAGATGACTCGTCACTTATTTTAGATGATAATGAACGTTCCCTAGAGAAATCGGTATTTATGTTAGAGAAATTTTCAGAATGTGCTGGACTGCGAGCTAATTTTGACAAAACAGAAGCTATATGGATTGGTTGAAAAAAACATTCAGCAGAAGTCTTGCTACCAGAAAACCTTTAAAATGGAATCAGTCAGGAAAATTTAAGCTATTAGGGATAAAATATGATATCTTTGCTGAAGATAAAACTGTTATTAAATTTGAAGAGAAAAAAGACAAAATGGCAGCTTTACTTAAATCATGGAACTATAGAACTTTGACTTACATAGGCAAAATCACTGTTATAAAATCATTAGTACTACCAATTATTATACAACCTTTAACAGTATTTCCAAATCCACCAAAGAAATTTTTGACAGATATTCAAAACATGTTTTATAATTTTGTGTGGAGTGGAAAACCGGACAAAATAAAAAGAAATGTTTTAATTAACAATTATGAAGATGGGGGATTAAGGATGCCTCATGTAGAATCTTTCTGTTTCAGTTTAAAATGACTTGGATAAACAAACTTTTGGATCCATTAAATAATTCTCCATGGAAAATTTTAGTATCAGAGCAATATAAAAGGTATGGTGGGGATAAAATATGGATGATGGCCCCGGAAGGGTTATTGAAAATTTCTAGTTATTTTAACAAATTTTGGGCAGATATTATTAAAAACTGGGCTTTTTTAAGTTCAAAGTCTTCCAACAATGAGCAAAATATTTTGGACCAATCCATATGGTTTAATAATAGTATAAAGATTGATAATAAGATAATTTTTTATGAAAAATGGTGTAAGGCGGGATTATTTTTCATTAACGATCTGATTGCTGATAATTAACAATTTTTGACACGTGAAAGATTAAATGATACTTTTGATATAAGATGCAATTTTCTTACTTTTAATAGTGTTTTACATGCAATACCAAAACAATGGAAAGACCTCATACCATTGACAACAAAGAAAGACGAAATAGTATCAGATAATTTTCTGTTGGTAAAGAGAAATAGTAAATGTAGTCAACTTTTTTACAAAAAAAATATATTGTTTTACTCAGAATCAGCTTTAAAACAGCAAACTAAGTGGAATGAAATTTTAGATGTTGAAATAGAAGATTGGTCAACTATTTATGGGCAACCTTTTAAATCTATAGTTAGTAATAAATTTATTATCTTTCAGTATAAAATTTTACATGGAATACTTGGCACTAATTCTCTGTTGTATAAATGTAAATTGAAAGAAACACATTTGTGTAGCTTCTGTAATGAAATAAAAGAGACCATCTTTCATATTTTTTGGGAATGCAACATAGTAAAAAGTTTTTGGTTTGAGGTCAACCAAATTTTTATGAATTTATGTCATTTTCAACTGCAATTATCAGCACAGAATGTTTTAATTTGCTCTTCTCTATGTACCAAGACAGAAACTTGCATCTTTACTATTCTAAAATACTATATATATACATGTAAAATGAATTATTCCCCACCTTTAGCAGTTGGTGCTTTAAATATGCTTAAAAATGTTCATAATGTCAAAAATGTCTTTTGTTTTCTTCAATCCGCCTGCAGTTGGTGAAAAAAGGTTAAAAAAATGGGACTGTATAAAACAAGTACTTGTGTAAGAGGGGAAGTAACTCTAATATAATATGCCGTATTATATTTAAGAGCTTGGTGTGCATTCAGGTATGGGAGAGGGCATTCATGAATGCTCCAGGCCATCATTATATAATGTTTATAATATTATATTGGTATGTCATAATTATAGTTGTTTTTTTTCTGCTGTATTCATTTCCCCTCAAATCACAAGTTTCATCTTATCTACTTAAATATATGAAGTGTCAGGACTGGAGGTCAATTATATAGACATCACAGACAAGTAAATAAAAAAAATCAATTCTCAAATAATATAATAGGTTTGGGTTTCTTTTTATATATATTGCTTATGGCGAATGGTGTGTTGTGTATTAATTAATACATTTGTATTTATTACTCCTGTTCTTTGAATCTCTTTTTCTCCTTCCTTCTAGTATAGTGCTATAAAATTAAAGACATTACTGTGAAATTTAATATTAATACTGTTCATGCTGTGAATGAATTGTGTAAAAAGGAAATAAAAATAAAGAATTAAAAAAAAATTATGAAGATCATTAATATGAATTTATTTTATATATACTGATTGAATTGAATATTTGAATTTTTTTAGGTAAGCCATTAAACCAATTGGGTATCGGCTACCTAAATTGTTGATTGTTTATATGTTGATTGAATTGAATATTTGAATTTGTTTGTTGAGGTATGCCATTAAACCTATTGGGTATCGGCCACCCAAATTGTTGTCTGTTTTTATGTTGATTGAATTGAATAGTTGAGGTGTGCCATTAAACCAGTTTGTCATCGGCCACCTAATCTGTACTGTTGTGATATCTCCTGAGGATATCTCACACAGATTAAACACCCCAAATGAGCATTCGAACACTGAACATTAATGGATAAATTTGTGAATTGTACATCCCATTGAACATATAGAAATGATAGATTAAATATTGCAAAAGGTTTAGCCACATTGATAAATTATTTACATAGAAAACACGAAAATTAATTACATTGCCATTTCGCCAAAGTATGTCCATGTCTCTTTTATATGCCATTAAATCTAATAACTACAAAAACAATATTAATTTAAAATCATAATCAGAATCAATTTATTAAAGAAAAGTCACAAGGAGCTTAAATGAACAATATAAATGCATTAACACATAAATATTAAAAATACTATCTCAGTTGATATCAAAGGATACAACAATTCCAATAAAACATTAGAAAGTCATACAAATTATTACACATAATAGTATTTGATTAGTATACAAGAACTTAGAAACCTAGATATATATCTATATACTTTGGTATTTTCATTACTCTTAAGCCATATGGATTTATTATCTGTATTCAATTTTGAGCAATTCTTTATTATATTATATTATATAGTTAGTATGGATTTATTTGCATAAAATTACATCGATTTAGGATCAAGCAAATACAAAATATTATACAAAATAATATATATATATATATCACAATCAAACTCAAAACATAATCTGCAATATAATTGACCGTTGTGGATCCTATTTCAATTCTAATCATCGCTTTTATAAAGGTGCGTAGCTTTCGTAATATCTAGAGTTAGAATGTAGTTTTTCGACAGAGCTTATGTCTTCAAAATCAGAATTTTTACACGATGGTTAATTTCAGTAAACAATTAAGTGTAAGCAGTTGTTATTTCTTAAATTTAACTGGAGTTTTTATTTTATTTAAATTTATAAAGTTTTAAGCTAATTCAAGCCACTTGATTCAAGCTCAATAATAATAAAGGCGTGTTATTTCATCAAACTAAAAATAGCTGCATATTATCATCGATGGCAGCTTTTGAACGTGTCATGAATTATGATGTTTTTAAACTAAACAGTTATTATTGTTTTTTGGGTTAATTGAAAATGACTGAGGAAATGAGCAGATTCGACGGTGGGAAGTGCTAATTATAAGACAAGAAAGTCAGGAAGAAGAACGAGAAAGATTGATGGATTGGACATTAGAAAATTATATCTTCACTTCCAGGGAGAATAATTAGGTACAAATACACTAATAATAGTAGAATTATGTTCTTTGGGTTTATGCATGTATATGAAATTAATTTCACTCCATCAATGAACACAACGAATGCTAAATACACATAAATTGTCGTGTGAGGGGTCCCATACTTGGGACATAGTAATTTTTTTCTTTAAAATAAGTGAAATATAATGTGTTTCTAATTTATTATAAAACTGCATTACCCCCTTTGTTGGCATTTGAAATGTTCTAAGATTAATAGCAAGTTTTGTATAGAATAGAATATCTTTATTTAACAAAAATGGGCCCCAAAGGGGCAAATACAAGAGAGAAAACAAACAAACAATAATAATAAAATAAAATACAAACATAAGAGGGAAATGATGCTTGATTGATAGATAAAACAATCCAATACAGTGTCACGACATATAATAGTTGGATATAGAGCATATAACTAAATCAACAATGAAGCTATGGCATGTAATCATGGAGAAATTTACCACCAGAGTTAAGTATTGCCTTATCCTCACAGTTTAAAATAAAGTTCTTGTTCATCACTTAATTGATGCAGGTTTTGAGATGCAATTATTGAATGTAACTGTATATGTAACATTGTGGTAGTTTATACATTTCGAACTATCAGGATGCACATGAAGCTATCTCGAATTTACCAAAAGTGGACTTACAACACTATATATAATACTCATGTTTCGTACAGATTAAATGTGGACTGAAGAAACCTCAAAAAACCTGTTTGATTTTGGGTGTATTTAATTCTGAGTCATGATTGTTAAATATTGTTATAACATAGAATATAATTTATTTATCAAATCACTGGCCAACATTGAAAGAAAAGAATTTGTTGATAATAGTGAGTAACATACACACATATTTATGATATGGCTAATAGAATAGTGAGTACATGATTGTTGCATGTAAAATATACAGCAATAAGTATCATATTATCAAGAATAATTTTCCCAACTACATTTAAAGAACTTCTCATATCGTTAGATATATAAATATTTGCTCACTTTTAGGATTTATAAAGTTTACTTCTTTATTGACTGTGTCAAATAATTTTGGCTAGTCTTGAAGTTATTGGCAATTTATTAAAAAATGGTTCTCATCTCCAATTTGTCCAGAGTTACATTTGCATATGTATATGCTAAACACAAAACCAAAGTAGAGAATGTATTGCAAAATGTTTTGGATACAACTTAAACGGGGTTTTGTTCCCATACACTATACTTGTTTATTTTCATTGCTACATAAAACACTGGAAAATGCTATCATTGTTTTGTTAAGGGGATACGTACTCGTTCATTTTCATTGTTACATAAAACACTAAAAATGTTATCATTGTTTTGTTAAGGGATACGTAATACAATATAATATACTATAATATAATGCTAGATTATTTGGGGTAGAGATTTTATATATGTGAGAAATAGATATTGATTCGAAGAAAAAGATAACAAGATTTTCATTGTTACAAAAAACACAAAAAAAATTTTATCATTGTTTTGTTAAGGGGATACGTCATATAATATAATATAATATAATATAATATAATATAATATAATATAATATAATATAATATAATATAATATAATGCTAGATTATTTGGGATAAAGATTTAATATATGTGAGAAATGGATATTGATTCGAAGAAAAAGATAACAAGAAACACCTCATCTACTTATCGCTAACTGTCAGTTAACCCATGAGACTTTCAATTTCTTTTGAAGCATAATTTTATTTTGTTGTTCTCCATGTACGACAGCTGCCCAAAGTCGTTTTATATGACTATCAATTTCCAACTTAAGTACTACATTGAGAAATGTCTTACACTTGGCGGTTGTGTCCTGAGCAATTCCAATTTTAATATTCATCTCTGTGAAATGGAAATCTGATTTGAATACAGATTGATCTCTCTGTTTAACAAGTATGTCTGCTAGTATGTTCGAAACATAATACAGTTCTGGTGGGGTATCAATGAGTAATTTTATATGGTCACAAAAACACATCACAAGTTTATTGAAGAGTTAAAAATAAAGCTGTTATATGTGAAAAGATAAAGTCTGTTCTTAAAAATTTATCAGCTGTATATAGTATAATACTTTTCTATTTGTGGTAGATTTTATTTAGCGTTTTTCAGTTTTGTCCAATTTGGGGAATAACGCTAACGGGATGCTTTAATTGGTTTTCAAAAACCGACCAAAATGGTAAAGGNAAGAAAATAATGGTATCAGAAGCAGATGTCAATTCCTTTGAGATGTGTTCATGAATATATGAGACGCAGACCAATAATAAAGATTCGTTTTTCTGTCAAAGTATTTGTACATTTAGACATTGATACAAACTCACAGAAATATGGTTTGAATATTGAACGCATCAGAGACTTAGAGGGTTGTTAGTGTATTGAACAAGTGCTTTATCAAATACTCAGAGATATGCATTTTCGATCTAATAATGTTCACCTTTTATAATCACTTGGTAATAATATCTCCATCTATGTCCTTTGTACATAACATTCCTCCGTTCATCTGGATTTGTTTGCATGCATTTTGTCACGAATTTGTTCACGTATTGGCTCCCCCACCGTTGGCGGTGGACACTGAACGTTGATCTGTTTACTGTCCATTTGGCACAGGTCGCCTTACGCGCACAAATTACGTGTATATTGTGGTTCTTGAATTTACAGTTTTCAGTGACAATTTGACAACTTTAACAAAATATAAGTTAAATGCGCCCCTGTTCTAAGGGTGCTCTCACCACTGATCGAAATTGGAATGGATGGATTCTTGTTTTATGACATTTAATGTCACCGCTGTTCACAGGGTGGCTTAATGAACTAATTTGCAGTTAATATCGCCGCTGTTCACAGGGTGGTGTTAAATTAATTTAATAGAACTTAATTGAATAATTGAATATTATTACCGTGACAAAATTCATGCCAATTAAATATATAAAATATTTCTGATTTTGTATTCCTTCACTAGTCTGTAATAACTGAATTTATTTTACGCATGTGAAATAAATTTCATTATTACAGCGAAGGAAGGTGTGTTGCTTTCCTGCAATTCTATTGGGCGTTCAATTATAACGCGATAAACAACAAATATCTTGTCGGCCGTTCTCACTTTGTGCGGAAACTTTCGACAGCTTGTGTAAGTTAGATAATTGACTTCTTTGTAATATTTAATATATGTGAATATTTGATAAATTACAAATTTACCCGCCCTCCACAAATCCCGTTTTTTATATTTATATTTATGCATTCATATATTAAAATATTTGAAAGATACTGCTGCGTGTAGATTTATTAAAATTATTGCAGTTCGAGTTAACATATGTGTTATGGTCTCATGTTCATTTACTTCATATCCTTACGTGAAATATTATATTTGTAGGTATGTAGTATATTGCCACCTGTTGCAGTGTATGTACCAGTATTGGATCCGTAGGTGTTCTTAGATGAATTCTTCAACTCTTCGTATATGGGTACTACAGCTTATGGATAGTAAACGGAATAAGAAAGTGCGTCACGGTATTTCCAAGATAGGCACATGTCGCCTTACGCGCACAAATTACGTGTATATTGTGGTTCTTGAATTTACAGTTTTCAGTGACAATTTGACAATTTTAACAAAATATAAGTTAAATGCGCCCCTGTTCTGAGGGTGCTCTCACCACTGATCGAAATTGGAATGGATGGATTCTTGTTTTATGACATTTAATGTCACCGCTGTTTACAGGGTGGCTTAATGAACTAATTTGCAGTTAATATCGCCGCTGTTCACAGGGTGGTGTTAAATTAATTTAATAGAACTTAATTGAATAATTGAATATTATTACCGTGACAAAATTCATGCCAATTAAATATATAAAATATTTCTGATTTTGTATTCCCTCACTAGTCTGTAATAACAACATTATAATAAAAGTTATACATTAATTGTTTTGAGTAATCTAATATAGCCTGTCCTAAATAAATAGGTTTATTAAATTTAACAGAAGTAACATTATTTTCGATTGCAACAAAGTTATCATTAAATATTATTGAGTCTTTAAAATTTGGTTTATTTATATATTTTTTTTTACTTTTTTCTTACCAGTAAGTAATTTAATCTCACTTCTTCCTCTGATGTTTTCCAATGTTTTCCCGTAGAAACTATTATTCATAAGTTTCCATAGATCTTTTTCAAAAGTAGATTTTGATTTAGTTCTTTGTTCAGTATTAAAATTAATATACTTTGCTAACCAATTTGATTCTTTAAAAGAAATAGTTCTATATACTTTTTTTACTTTTAAACCAAGTTTAATATATTCATTTAGAATACTATGATGAATAATATTTTTTTTTATTATTTAGTGTTAAAAATAGTTTTTCTTCTTTTCCTAATGGTTTATCTCCTAATAAATTTAATTGATAAGTAGATAAATCTTCTTTATCTATTTTCATTTTTTCCGGTGCTAAGGGATATTTATATGTTTTCTTTTTACATTTATTTGTATATTCTAAGTCACATTCAATTAAACATCCTCTTCCTATTGGAATATTTTTATAATAATAATAATAATAATAATAATAATAATTTTCTTTATTTAAAGAGGGTAACTGAATTAGTTTACACTAATCTAACTTCAGGCCCTCATAAAACACAAAATTGTTACATTATAATACAACAAAATAATGACATGATAACACAACAAAATAATGACTTGATAATACAGCAAAATACATACAATATATAAACAAATTATATCATAAAAGAATTTTCAAAAAGATGTTTCAAACATTTGCTTTTAAATATATTTATGTTCGTAACAGATTTAATGTTATTTGGCAATTTGTTCCATAGAGTTGGGCCACTATATGCGAAAGATCGTTTCATGCAGTTTGTTTTAGGCCGTACAATTGCTAAATTATTGCTTGATACAGATCGTAAATTTTGTTTGCAGTATTGTTTGAGGTATTCTGGCGTTTTATCATTTAAAATTTTATATACAAGGACAAGTTTATGATCATTTATTCTCTCCTTAAAACAAAGCCAGTTTAGATTTTTGAAGAGCTCTTTAGATGGGGTAAGAAAGGGGGCATCAAGTATCATTCGTGCAGATCTTTTTTGAAGTTTTGTTAGTCGGTCAATTCCTTCTTCATAACAATTTCCCCAAATTGTACAGCAGTAATCAAATATCGGCAGAATATAAGCATTGAAAAATAAAATTCTACAATCTTTATCTAAGTATTGTTTAATTTTTGAGAATAAAAATAATCTAGAATTTTTGTTATTACATAAGTGATTAATTTGATATTTCCAGTCCAAGTTATGATCTATATATATCCCTAGCATTTTTTGAGTATTGACATTTGCAATTTCATGATCTTCAACAATTAATTTCAAGTCATTACTGTTTAAATTGGCCCTTCTCTGAGTTGTTCCAATTAACATACATGTTGTTTTAACTGGATTTATTTTCATATTGTTATTTTTACACCATGAACTGATTATTTTTAAATCAGCATTTAATTGATTTTCTATTTCTAATTCAGATTTACTGTTGTGATGTAATGTAGTGTCATCTGCATACATTTCAATTTCACATGAAATATCTTCAAGTGACAAATCATTTACAAATAGTATAAAAAGAAGAGGTCCTAGTATGGAACCTTGTGGTACACCATTCATTACAGGTTCAGCATTTGACATATAGCTTCCAATACACATCTTTTGTTTTCTTAGAGACAGATAAGATGCAAAACATTTTTCGGAAAATGCCGAAATTTTGTAGCATCTGAGCTTTTTAATAAGAATACTGTGGTCAACCATGTCAAAGGCCTTTTTTAGATCTAGAAACACTGTTCCAATAACATTGCCATCATCCATAGATTTCAACCATTTGTCAGCCAGATTTGTAAGTGCAGTTTGACAGGAATGCCGACTTCTAAATCCCGATTGAGAATCAAATAGCAATTTATACTTATATAAATAAAGATGATGTGCGACGTGTTTTTCATATATTTTTGAAAGAGTCGGTAATATAGATATTGGTCTATAATTTTCGGGCATACTTTTGTCACCTGTTTTATACATCGGGCATATTTTTGAAAATTTCAAACTGGATGGGAACACCCCTTGTAATATACTAAGGTTTATCAAGTATGTAACACTGGGTGCTAATGTTTCAGCTGATAATTTAAGAAAATAGGGACCTAAATTATCAAGACCGATGGATTTTTTGGCATCTAATTTTACTAGAAGTCGTTTTGTTTCATCAACTTTAATTAAAGGTATCTTGAACTCAGTTTGGGCAGGAACTTTAGACGTGACATAGTTATTAAGAGACTCTAAGCTATCATGAGAAAAGTGTTTCGTAGATGTGGCACCAACTCTAGAGAAAAAGAGATTTAATTTATTTATTATGTCTTGTATATCACTTGTGATTTCACTATTAAAATTCATCGATGGTGGTAGATTACAATGATTTTTGGGATTCAGGTTTTTGAATAAGTTCCATATTTCACTGGACTCTTTTTTATCTTCAACAATTTGTCTGTAATATTCGACCTTTGATTTTTCGATCAAAGTTTTACATTTGTTTCTCCAATATCTAAAATTGTTCCAATCACCTGTTTTATGAAAATAATTTCTGTTTTGTTGAGCTTGTTTGATTTCTTCTGTAAGCCATTCAGGTTGTCGGGGATATTTAATTCTTTTTGATTTGATTGGTGCATGTTTATTTATAACAGACAATAACAGAGTGTACCAATAATCAGTAGCTGATTCAGTATCATTTATTGACTCTATCTGAGATAAATTTAAATCATTTAGGTCGTTAAGAAAAAGACGTTCATCAAATTTTTTCATACATCTGTATTTAATAGTTTTATGGGAAATATTTGTTTGGTCTTTTTTATTTACTTTTCGAGTTATGCAAACAGGGTAGTGATCACTAACAGCAATTGTAGGAACATTAATCTCTACAATATTTTCTGGATGATTGACATAGACATGATCAATAATAGATACACTAGTTGATGTAACTCTAGTAGGATTATCCACTATTTGTGATAGAGATTTGTCTAGAATCATATTCGACCACTTGTTATTTGAACAACCCCCTGTGTAATCAATATTTATATCTCCTAAGATAATTATTTCTAATTCAGTATCATTAACTTTATCTATTTCTTGTTCAAAATCCATGATTGAGTCACATCAGGAGGCCGATACACATAACATATTAGAAGGGGTTTAGTATTTTGAAAGTCTAATTGTAACCAAACAGTTTCTAAGTTACTTATTTCTAGATCTTTACGTCTTTTGTAATTAATTGAATTTGATACGTAAACTATTATTCCTCCTCCCAATTTATTTCGCGTTTCTTGTCTGTCTTTTCTCTCTAAAGTAAATCCTTCTATATGTATCATATCATCAGTTATTAGTTCAGTTAGAAATGTTTCACAAAGTCCTAGTATATGCATGTTATGTTTTTGAGAAGTAAACTGTTTTATTTCATCAAGTTTTCGTAATATATTTCTAATATTCAAATGCCAGATTTTTAGTCCTGTTTTAATTAATCCAAAATATGTGTCTGTTTTACACTTATTGAACTTAGTTTTTTTATTATCATTTTTGTATTGGTTTGGAAATTATTTTATTTATTTTTGAGTTATTTAAATGGGAAGTTTTTGAAATTGATTTTGAGCTATTTGAAATTAGTGAGTTACAAGTACAACAGTTTTCATTACAGTCAGGACAAATATTCATGAGACATTCGAAATGGTTCCTTGTTTCTACAGAGTTATTTTCGGCACTACATTCATTGCCTGTTTCCTATCGTCTATACCAGCAATTTTTCATTTTGTGACGAAAACCACCACAACACCAGCATTGTACATCTGTTTGGTGGTAGCATACACGGCTATTGTGTCCGTTTTCTCCACAGTGAAAACAAAAGTCTGTTTCCTTGTTTTCGTCCAAACGGTTTTTCAGTATTGAGACTTTTTCATGGTTTGTTTTAACAATACTGCAGTTCCCTTGTCATTGAGGTGTATGCCATCTTTCCACATCAAATTACCGTCAGTGCGTCTGTTCTTTGTAACAAATTTGTAATATGTTTTATTACATTCACATTATTTTGTCTACCTACCATATTAATGATAGAGTTTACTTCCTCTACACTTACATCATGACGGGGTGGACACTCTGATAGGTAAATTGATGCATTTGGCACCGATTTTCTTATTATATCAATGATGTTTGTGAGTTCGCATTCTATCAATTCCGAATCACGTTTTTGACTTGCATCGTTCCCTCCTACTTGTAAAATAAAATTTTGGATATTTATGCTTTCTAATGCACTTCTAATGACGGAAGTGTTAGCACCACGGTGTGTTTTAACTTCAACATGTCGTGAAAGTCCGCGTTTTCTTATTCTCTGTAATATTGAACTTCCAATGATCAGGGTTTTTGATTTTGTTGATAATCCGGTATTTGATTTCGTTGATGGCGTTGATACAAATGAATTTATAGATTTCTTTGATGGCGGTGATAGAAATGAATTTTTAGATTTATTAGGGTTATTTATGATGGAGTGCTTAACTTCAGGTGTACATTCTACAGACATTTCGGTTTGTGTCTGTTGTTCCCTTTTCATAACTTTCGGAACCTGGGTATGTTTGCTAATAAAACTTGTCGTATTAATTGTCTGTGTCTCACACTCTATTGTATATTTAATATCAGTTTGAGTGCATGAAGTCGTAATGAACTTATTGGTCAATTTTTCCACCTTGCAAGATAATTTGCTGCACTGCTCCTTTAGATAATTAACTCCTGATAGAAGAGATTGAATCAGTTGATTTTTATCATCTGTTTTTCCACATGTCTTGTAACTGATGAAGAATACATCCTAGAGGTAGATGATCTCACAGGGGTGCCAAAGTTTGGTATGTCAATAGCACTTGTGTATATAACACTGCTGTTTAATGTTTCTGTTGACACATTGTTTTCATTAATTGATACAATCTGTTTTGGATTAGTGAGAGATGTATCTCCATTGTCCGGAATATTACGGGTTTTGTTGTGTATTTGCTGGCCTATATCATAAAAAACATTTTCGAACCAATCTAAACAAGCTGCACCATGAATGTGTAGTAAAAGTGTTGTTTTATGCAAATGTAACACAGCTTTCTTATTGTCATACCTTATTTCTGCGACCAAGCCATTTTTGTCTCTGTTCTGGAAATTTCCTTCACCGTATCTTTCATATAAAAATGACTTTAAACGTTCAAAATCCTCTTCAAATGTTAACTGTACTGTTATAGACAGAGTTCTTTCAGTATAATTTTGAATGCTATAGTACTCACAGTCTGCAAGAATTGTCGTTGTTGCAGCATCTTCCATTTTGAGTTTTTATAGAAACCAATTTCTTGTTGAACACTCAAATTGATATATTTTTTGGAATCACAAACTGCACATTTTTGTAATGTCAAAAGAAAATAATAAATAATTTGTTCACTTTTTTAAACAGATAAATTATCCAAGATCATGGTCATTCATGTATCACTAATTACTAGGAGCTGAGAAAAAATACGTCTGTTACATTGCCCAACCATATAAATTATTAGCATCAAGATATAGTAAATATTTTTCTAATAAGAAATCGTTTAAGTTTCCTCCATTCTTTAATATTTCTAAACATTTTATCATTTCATTTTATCTATTATTCTATTTCCACTATAATAGTTAGGAGTATATTTATTAAATGCTTTCACATGTCTTGGTCCTAAAACACCAGAAAATCCTCCTCTTATACCCTTTTCAAACATTAATAATATATCATAATCAGTAAATAATTCTAATTTTTTTTTGTATATTTTAATGCGCATTGCCATGTAAAACCAGGAGCAGAATAACAATAACAGGGGTCTATTTCATGATATTCTATAAAGAATTTTGTTTTAAGATATAAATTATGATAGTCTAATAAACTTTGACAATTATAATGTTCCCAAACTTTTTGTGCATGTTCATACTGTTCTTCTGTAATTGTTTTTTGGTTTAATGTTGAATAAAATTCTTTAATATCTGGCAATTTTTTATCTTCAGTTTTTTTCTATAGAATCAATATATTCATATGGATAATATCCTTTTTGTTTTAAAAGATTTGTATTACCTTTAAATTCTTTTTCTAAAATAGGAAATTAATCCATTGATTTAGCATTATCTGCTAATTTTTTTTTGAGTAAATCTATATGAATCTAGGAATCTTAATTTTTTATAATATGAACCGTATTCTATAGAAATATATTCTTCTGAATTTTTTGAGAGAAGTTTCACTATATCATGATCGTTTTCGTATTTCATAAGTTCTTCAATAATAAAATGGAAGTCGTAATTTGATCCATTATGAAAAAATAAAGGTATTAATTTCGTTGCTTTACCTTCTTTTGTGTTACACGACTGACATGATGCTCCTCTATATTTACCTGAAAGATGATTATGTTCTCTTACTTTATTATTTTCTTGGAATTCTTTTTTACAAATATAACATTCAGTTGCTTCTTGAAATTCATCTTCTTCATTCTTATTTAATATTGGTTCTTTCTTTTCATTAAGGTAGATATTATAATTTTTTTTTTAAATATTTTTATTACTTTTTCTACATATTTTTCTGCTGCATCATTACCAACATAAGAAAAATATTGTGATTTAAATATTTCTGGATAATCCGAATGAACATAAATACCATAACTATTAGGTTTTTGTTTTCGTATTGGATTTGTATATGATTCATCTGGATTTGGTTGAGTTGTAGATATTGAGATATTATCTGATTCAAAATCAGAATAGATAACAAATGGTAATTTATTTATAAAATGATGATTTTGAAATTTAAGAATATTTTTTCCTGGTTCAGGCATTATAACATTACAACATTCGTGATTATAACATTCTTCTTTATATTTTATTAATGTTTCTACTCTTTGATATCCTTTCATACAATTTCTACATGTTAATAATTTATGATTATTCTTATCATACTTGAAACTACTGTGAAAGTACTATTGTTCGTGGGGTTCCAATTTTCGTGGATTTCGTGGTTTGCTTTAACCACGAAATTAAGTTCCCAACCAAATGCATTTTTCCATAGAGTTTTAGTGTAAGATTTTTGAAACCACGAATTTAAGTACCAACGAAGTAGTGTTATTCATTAAAACCACGAAAATTGATGTCCACGAATAAAAGTACTTCCACAGTATCTAAATCTTTAATTAAACAATAATGGGTATTTCCATTACTTTCAATGTATAAAAGATCAACTACATTTTCACTTTCTACGTTTAAAGTTCTAACTGGATTTAAAGATTCTTTTTTTGCTTGGTCTTTTAACTCAAATACATTTATACGTAAATTATTTTGTTTCTCTACTTTTGAAATATCTTTAATTCCTACAGGATATTCAATTCCTCTCATGTCAATTTTATTTTCATATGCTTTATATTTAGATACTCTTTGTTTATGTTCATGAGCAGGATATAACTTTGCTAATATATACCATAAGAAACATTTATTGTCATTTTTATTTTGAACATTGATAATGTTTCTTGATTTAAATTGAAGAGGAATATAAGATGAAGCTTTTTGATAATCATATTTATATTGTTTTACTTTTACACTTTTAATATTTCTAAAAACAAAACCAGATCCTCTTTCTCGAAATTCATCTATCCAAGCTTTAAATTTATGTATTAAAGTTTTATAGAATTTAGATATATTATTTTGTGTTAGGATATATTGAATAGGATGAGAATAATGACTTTCTATTATATCAAATGACATAGGTGTAGAAAATTCACTTGCTATTATCACTTTTATTTTTACAGGAAAATGATTAATAACTATCTTATTTTTTAATAATTTTATATATTTATCTATGACATCTTCTTCTATATCATCAATATCGATTTCAGTAATAAGATCTTTAAATGATTTGGTTTTTTATTGACCATTTTTATAAAATAAGTTTTTAATTAAGATTTTTGATAATTTTATTTTTTAAATAATAATTCATTTGATAATTAGGATTTCTTTCTATAAATTCATTATAAGCTTGTTTATATTTTTCTTTATTTCTTTCTCGATGATTTCTTTTAACAAAGTAAAAACAGTGTTTACATTTTGCTTTTAATCCATCATATGCTTTAGAATCTTTATAATAATTATTATATGTTTTATATTCATTACATTTTATACAAATTTTTCCTTCTGTCATTTTTTAAAAAAGAATTTTTATTTATTGAAAATGGTGTTTACAAATCTAACAAATAGATTAGCAGATGAATTACATCACAGAGTTGTAAACGTTTTTTCCTAAAAGACGTGTTTATGTTCATTCTGTTGATCAGACATTGGCAGTTGATTTAGTAGATATGCAAAAATATTCAAAACAAAATAAACACTAAAATACTTATTAGCAGTTATAGATGTATTTAGTAAATGTGGTTGGTTAATTCCATTGAAAAATAAAACAGGAGTAACGGTAAGTGAAGCATTTAAAACATTATTTAAAGAAAGAAAACCAGTGTATATTTGGTCAGATAAAGGATCAGAATTCTATAATCGACAGGTAAAAGAATTGTTAAAAGATAATAACATAAAGTTATATTCAACTGAAAATGAAGAAAAATCTAGTGTAGTAGAAAGATGGATAGGAACAATGAAACAACATATGTTTAAATATTTTACTGCCACTGGAACATTTAAATATTATGACGTATTAGATCAATTAGTTAAAAATTATAATAATACAGTTCATTCTTCAATTAAAATGACACCATTTGAAGCAAGTAAATCTAAAAACCAATTAACAGTGTATAAAAATTTATATCCAGAAAAAGAGGAGCAAATTAAAAAACCTAAATTCAAAGTAGGAGATAGAGTAAGAATAACAAAAAAGAAAGGTCAATTTGAAAAGGGTTATACAACTCGTTGGAGAAGAGAAATATTTTTAATTGAAAAAGTTTTAAATACAAACCCTATTACTTATAAAATAAAAGATTTAAAAGGTGAAGAAATTATAGGTTTTTTCTGTAGTCAAGAATAACAGATGACTAAATTTTAGATTTTTTTTCTCACTTTTCCAAAATAACTTTTTTCCATTCGGTGTACTCCCGGGTAACTTTTTTGGGGGGTCTTTTTGTGTCTATTTTTTTAGGGTTAAAAAATATATGGTTTTTTGTGCTGTTTTTGTAGTTTTCTGACGAACTTTATGTTATTTTAGGTCTTTTGAGGGTTTTTTAGGGGTCAAAATTTGTAGTAGTTAATTAAATGAGGTTGGCCGGGCTTGGCCCGGACAAGCTCATTTAATTAACTACTTACAAGGTTCTCCCTTTAGGACCCCGATTAACAGATGCGCTTGAGATAAAGTCTCTAGAAATACATGATTAAATCGAGCAACGGAACAATGCATTCATCGGTGTTCTTCATCTTGAAATCCCTATGAGGTGAATGAAGTAATTTAGAGTACCTACATGTTATAATTTCATTACAAAACGTTATATTTTTCAAGAATTATGCCGCCAAAAATGCATTTTCGTGGATCATGCTAAGATCCCTCGTTCCATCTTAGTGAGCTGCACTAATTATATCGAGGCAATATAGCATTAGCTCCACAGATCTCTGATAGCCAAGAGTGTATGTATATGTGGAACAAGAGTCCATAGCCTTGTGATTGGAGCCTTTTAGTATTTAGCGTATGACAGCAGACTGGTATGGCGTCACGGTATGACTTTAAAGTATTCAGCGTATGACAGCACAATGTAATTTCGTCATGGTATGACTTTCAGTATTCAGCGTATGACAGCACACGGCAAATTCGTAACGGTCTATGACTTTCAGTATTCAGCGTATGACAGCGCACTGTAATTTCGTCACGGTATGAATTTAAGTATTTAGCGTATGATAGCACACTGCAAATTCATAACGGTGTATGACTTTCAGTATTCACCGTATGACAGGCTCGATCGGGGGTCACTCCATATGCTTTTTGGTAGGGTGAGCCAATGGCACACCAGGAACCCCACTCTTATTGTATATTAAGAATCTCAAAAAATGTATATTTTAGCAGGAAAGTAAACCAAATCACACATAGTAAATTCTTTATTTTCAATCAAAAAGTAGTGAATTAAACGCTGTTCGATGCCTTGTCAATGTAGTTATGTCAAATTAATATTGGTTTCTGATTTCGATGCAACATAATGACCTTATCAGAAAATCTCATCTGACATTTCCCATCCTTATCACATATTTTCATCGCAATTTATTACCCTTACCATATAATATGAAAGAAGAAAAATGTACCTCTTCCAGCAGATCATCCCTTTGTTATTATATATCGGAAGTGAACCCCCTCCCCCGAGATGACACGTCATGGTATGAATTTAAGTGTTCAGCGTATGATAGTACCCTGTAAATTCGTTACAGAACAATTGGTTGAACGCTCAACATTACAACATGAACAGAATGTACAAGCGAGTGGAGCGATCGAAAAAGGAATGAATTACACACTTCAACCGACTCATTGCATTTATACACGCTTCAAATGATTCATTACAATCATACAAACTAAACATGGAATAACTGAATTTACGATAAATGACGGAAGTGAGTCGTTTCAACCATGTATTTCATTCATATCGTGTGTACACGAAAGGAGTGAAATGCACGCAAAAATTTTGATTTTATTGGTGTGAGAATTGCAAAAAAATGCAAATTTGTTGAAAAAACAAATGTAATAAAAAATGAATTTAAACTCCTTATCTGCCGTTCTATGGAAATATCTTGTTTATATATTGTTTATTCTTTTTTCAATTTTTCTTCCGTCGTTTTTAAAAGCTTTCGTTCAAAAACATTTCGTGAGATGTCAAAAAGATATTTTGGTAAATGATATTCTAAGATGATTCTGCCTTTAAAACTAACCCTGTATTTTACACAAAAAAAAATTTTTGCGAAGGGAGTGATCTCACCTAATACTGTTTAATTTGTTATCGGATGACCTCTGAAACATTACAAGAGATATCAATTTACTTTCTTTTGCAAACAGTTTGTTTCATCCTTGGGATGATTCGTTACATTTGGACCGAATGGATCTAATGACTCCTTATATGAGTTATTTCCCTTTTCATATTTTTTGTTTTGTTACTTTTTTTCTTCCGAACTTCAAGCATCACGGAACCCCTTTTTCCAAGGAAGTGATATCGTTAATGTAACATATCACCATTTCTAATTTTTTAAAGTATAAATTTTAGCCAACGTGCAGATTATAAATTGACAGTTTTTTTTTATTATACCAAGGACCTTGATAATTCCAATTAAAAAAAATAAAAATAAATAAAAATAAATTGTTTCAATTGTTTTCAATATTAAAGGCACAGGAAATTTTTGTTGATGTTTCTTAACCAAAGATAATGAGTCTACTTTAAAAAAAAATAATATTTAGAATACTAACCAATCACGACTCAATTTCCAATATTCACTCCGTTATATAATCTTGGGTACATAAAAGGGAAAATCCAGTTCTATATATTAAAAACCTTACCATGTTATCTGAAATACCCGTATTCAAATGATGTCTTTGTTTTAAGATGTTGCGATGTTGCCATTGTCTTCGGATTACTCATTTTCGGACGGTCAGTTCGCTTCTCATTTACTTTCCCGCCTAAAGTTCCTTTCACACATTTTTTTTCACATCGTTCCTTTCAGATACGAGCAGATTTTGAAATTATTCTTCCGTTTCCTGCTGTACGGGTTTGTGTACCCTTTGTTGGTAACAAAGACAAGCCAGTTTGTAAACAACGTAGAGCAGCACGTTATGTTACCAACGATTACACGACCCGAACACCTGACACCACCTCAAATGGCAGACCCTGGAACAAAGAAGGAAGACCAGTAGACTGTAAGCTATACAAGATCCAGAACAACCTGGTAGATATCAACAGGGGCCTATATATACAGAACAAATGAGCAGCACAGATTATTCCAGTACCACTTACAGAAACTCCTTCTTCCTCAGGAACATTGTAGACTGGAATCATTAACCAGATCTTAGCAACCACTGCAGCTACAGCACGTGAGCTACAGCAGGTACCATTGAGGAATTCGGGCTAACCTCGCGGTTGGTACTGCCAGCTAGATCAACGACCCTATGTATATAATTTAACACTGTAAATAGTCAGTTTTTAAATGTACATAGTCGAGGGGACAATTGCTGTGTGTGTCTGGGAATGCAAGTTAGTCCACAGAACTTCAGACAGTCGGAAACGACTCCAGTTCCTACAAGAGAGAAGAGAGAAGAAGAAAATCGAAAAATATTTGAAACCATGGCATACACTCCGACAGGAAACGAATTTTATTTCCGATATGACATCATGTCGGAAACTGCGAATGGAAATTTTAAAGATCAGCTATGACTTCGATCTTTCAAAAAAAAGATAAAAAATAAAAACATCACATATAACTTTTCATGCATTTTAAACATTTTTTGAAATTATGGATTTCCTTCCTTTGTTTGGGTTCTAGTACTGCTGATGAGGAATAAATTTCCGAAATGGTCATACAGCTCATTAAAATTATTGCATTTGGAGCTAACATATGTGTTATGGTCTCATGTTAATTTACTCTATATCCTTTCGTAAAATATTTAAATATGGAAAGAAAATGCGAAGTCATATGTTAAAGGACTAGACAAAGACTCTCTTAGTAAGAGGGTGCTAAAGGGTTATTTTTATACTACGTTCACGACCAATTTCATTTTTCGTACACGCATCAATCAATCAATCAATCATTTTTCATACATCGTACAAGACCTTTGTTATTTCACGTACATTCATACAAAACATGCCCTGTACAACGTACAAGCTAATTTAGAGTTTTAGAGCTATTTTCGTACATCGTACAGGCATTTTTTTTTATTTTTAGTACCTCGTACAAAGATCTCCCTTTAGGACCCCGATTAAAAGATGCGCTTGAGATACACTCTAAAAATACATGATTAAATCGAGCAACGGAACAATGCATTTATTGGTGTTCTTTATCTTGAAAATCCCTATGAAGTGAATGAAGTAATTTAGAGTACCTACATGTTACAGTTTAATTACAAAAAGTTATATAACTGTGATAAAAGTTTGAGGTATTTTTTCAAGAATTATGCCGTCAGAAAATGCCTTTTCATGGATCATGCTTAGACCCCTCGTTCCATCTAAGTGAG
This sequence comes from Modiolus philippinarum, assembly GCA_002080025.1. Classification (NCBI taxonomy): domain Eukaryota; kingdom Metazoa; phylum Mollusca; class Bivalvia; order Mytilida; family Modiolidae; genus Modiolus; species Modiolus philippinarum. The sequence continues at coordinate 124,529 of MJUU01011672.1, forward strand.
CTGCACTAATTGTATTGAGGTTTATCTAATTTTTAAGATAAACCAATGGATTTAAACTAAAGTACTGCGGTCCTCGTAGGCCTTCCGAAGCCAGAAGCAAAGAAATTGTTGGAGATTTTGTAAAATTTGCTTATAGAAAAATCACAAAAGAAATAGAACTTGGCAGAATTGCCGGGCCTTTCCCTTTCCCCCCTTTTCCCACTTTTCGGGTTTCTCCTATATTCGTTGTACCAAAAAAGTCAAGTCCAGAATTCCGATTAATTCATAATTTGTCCTTCCCACATGATAACTCGGTGAACTATTTCATCGACCACGAATTTTGCACTGTGAAATATTCATCCAATGATGACGCAGGAATTAGGAAGGAGTGCGCTACTTGCAAAATGTGACATAAAGTCTGCATTCCGATTATTGAGGCTGTCACCAGGGGACTTCGACTTAATGGGCTTCTAATTCAAGGGTCAATATTATTTCGATAAATGCTTACCCATGGGCGCAGCCATATGCAGTGCTTTATTCGAATCCTTTTCTACCGCACTACATTGGTTTGTTCAGAATCAGTCGGGATGTGAGGACATCTTACATTATTTGGATGATTTCCTTTTCGGGGGACCAGCAGACTCCACGCAATGCAGCGACATTTTAAAGTTGTTTCAAAATTCTTGCAAATTGTGGGGTGTTCCTTTAGCCGACACCAAAACTGTCGAGCCAACCGAAGTTTTGATATTCCTCGGGATCGAATTTGATACCATCAACATGGTTATGCGGCTTCCCAACGAGAAACTCAAGGAATTACCCAACAAAATTGAATCTCTTTACAGGACTTGCAATCCTTGATAGAATCCTTAAATTTTGCTTGCCAAGTAATCATACCGGGGCGAGCATTCTGTCGCCGACTTATTGATGCCACTTGCAACGTTAAAAAAACCCACCACAGAATTAGTGTGACATCAACAATGAAGGATGATTTAAGAGTCTGGCTATCCTTTCTATTAGATTATAATGGTACCACTTTATTCTTGACCAGTTTTGGTCTTCTAATTACGATTTAAATCTATACTCTGACAGTGCTGGTGGAACGGGGAAAGGTTTCGGTATTTGTTTTGTCATAAAATGGGCACATGCTTGTTGGCCGAAATAGTGGTTTTTTTCTGGTATTTTGACAGACATTACTTTCTTGGAATTATTCCCGGTTGTCCTCGCCCTCAACATCTGGAGGGAGTCTCTGAGAAACCGAAAAATTTTATTTCACGTTGATAATCAGGCAGTTTTGTCAATCATAAACAAAAAATCATCTAAATCCCAGAGAGTCATGTGCCTTTTAAGAAAACTTGTATTATTATGCTTGAAGTTTAACGTCCTAATTAAAGCGGAACATATTCCAGGAAATTTGAATTATTTAGCTGATTCTTTGTCACGTTGTGATTTTCAGAAGTTCCGGAAATTATGCCCTGAAGCCGAGGAAACTCCCTGTGCGATCCCGTCCCACCTTTGGAACATCTAAATGAAGAAGTCAACATGTTAATAGATTGTTCCATGTGAGAAAGTACTTGGAAAACTTATAAAACATCAGTCAATTGTTTCGACAATTTCCGGACTTCTTACAGTCTTAGCAACACATGGCCCGTTCCGATAAATGAGTTAGCACAGTTTATAGCATATTTGTCTGTTAACAAAATGTCGGTTTCAACAGTATTTATCTGGGTTAAGCTACGCACATAAGATTCGTGCTTTAACCGATAACACTAAATCTTTCGTCATTGGTAAAATGTTAGAAGGCTTTCGTCGACAGAATCCCAAAACTCCAGACATTAGATTTCCCATATCTTTAGATTTACTAAAAAATTAATTGGCTCTTTAAAATGGATTTGTAATTCTGACTACGAAACGTACATGTTCTCATCTGCTTTCTCACTTGCTTATTTTGCTATGCTGCGTGTCAGTGAGCTAGCCGTCGCCAGTCAGAATATTGGAAACGATCATGCATTAAACTTTAATGATGTTACATTTGCTGAAATTAATGGCCAAACCGAAATGCACTTAAAAATCAGGAGTTCCAAGACAGACCAAAAATGTCACTCGGTTACACTTATTCTGCAAAAACAATCGGACCCGGTAGTATGTCCGATTCATCTGTTACAGTCCTTTACTCGTTTACGTTTCTTGGGCCTCCACGGATCTAACAAATTATATATTCATTTCAACGGGCAGGGCCTTCCAAAGTACCAATTTTGTTCGGTTCTCCAGAAAGTTTGCGTTTTTGTGAAATTCCTTATCACATTCGCTCGCACTCATTTAGAATAGGGAGAGCCACGGACTTGGCGATTAATGGAGTAGACGAGCATACTATAAAGCAAAATGGGCGTTGGAAATCGTCCACCTACTTAAGATATATTCGGCTTTGAGTTTAAATATTTTAGTTTTGTTTGTTTTCTTGTTTCTATTTAATCAAATTGCATCTTTAACCCTACACACTTGCACATTTTAGGTCATCAAAATATATTTTTATTTGGATCATCCGTTATATACTGGGCCCAAAAGCGTGCAGAATCTCGATTAGGGGGACGACATCTCGGTCTCCAAAGCAGAGGAGCATCCCTTAGATGGTTTGGGAAGAGAGGCATGGTATGGAAAGAGTTGTCGACCACAGTTTCACGAGCTATTAGAGATTTGCCTCCCCCTTCAGTAGTTTTAATACACCTCGGATCTAATGATATAGGCTCAATTAAATTAATAAATTTGATTGAAGATATGAAAACTGACATTTTACGCTTTAAACTACTTCTACCGCATTGTCGAATTATTTGGAGTGAATTACTCATGAGAAGATACTGGCATAATGCTGACAAGGGCAAATCTCTTGAAAAGTTCGGAAGAGAGTAAATTGTGCTTTGAAGAATTTTGCTCTATCTGAAGGGCTTAGTGAAATAAGACACCCGAACATTAGGGCCAAGGAAAAAACTTTTTTCAGATTTGACGGGGTCCATCTATCAGATATAGGTAATGCCATTTTCCTCAACAACATTCAAGCTGGACTAGAAACCTTTCTCTCATCCAAGGAAATCCATTCTTTCCCGATTTTACAGTAGTTTGTTTTTCCAGGAGATATGTTTGCACGTTCCGGGATGGGGGGGGGGGGGGGGGGG
>MJUU01011672.1:127685-165120 GCA_002080025.1 Modiolus philippinarum
GGGGTTCCAGTGAGCTTGTATTGACAAGCTCATTTGGCCTTATCTAGCAAGATAAGGGGGACGATCCTTCCCTTAATTGTACGTCGGGTCATATTATCTTGTCACTTTCCTGTGCTTTACCACAGGAAGTTGGTTTATACCATCTCATGTCCACCATGAGTGGCCGGTTCTATTCTGATCACCAGTTTGAGCTTAACCTGTGGGCTTACATATTTGTTATTTAAATTCAACTACATTATTTAATTTTTTCAATCCCATGAAATGTTGTAATTTTCAAGATAAACCAATTTAATAAAAGAGATATAATTCGACTACTTGAACCCCTCCGGAAATTATTTTTCGTTGTCCGGATTTAATCCGGTGCATTATTAATTTTCCAGCGAGAAGCTGCCATTGTAAATTTTTTGATAGTCAAAATCCCCTCCAACCTCCCACTACAACTTCCAACAATTTCTGCTGCTGTTTTATAATTTTTCAGGCCAATTCAGACCGCACAGGACTCGCAGGAGTTTAAATTTGTCCACTTGAATTGAAATCTGCAGTGTGAAGCTTGACACAGGCTAGATCTACATGGACTACGTAACTACGTAAATATTTTTTGCTATTCGATAATAAACATATTGATACAGACTACGTAACTTTCGTGATCATGTAGAGTATGTGTGTTTTCTGATGACTACCATTAAGCTTAAATTGCAGTCATGTAACAGCCTACATGGACAACGTAACTAGTAAATATTTTGTGCTATTCGATAAATAATCATCTTGAAACAGACTACGTACGAAATGGAACTTTCATGATCGTGTAGATTATGTGTGTTTTTGATAACTACCATTAAGCTCGAACTGCAGTGATGTAAAGTTTTACATTTGTTCAGAACTGTGGACCTTAATATAAATTTGACATTTACATTTATTTACATCTAAATGTGCTTTGATTTATATGTTTTTGTCTAACTTAAAATAAATCCGAAAGTCACAGTTAGTTTGGCGGGGCCGGATCTGGCAAGATAAGGGGCACGATCCTTCCCTTAATTGTACGTCGGGTCATATTATCTTGTCACTTTCCGGTGCTTTACCACAGGAAGTTGGTTTAGACCATCTCATGTCCACCATGAGTGGCCGGTTCTATTCTGATCACTAGTTTGAACTTAACCTGGGGGCTTACATATTTGTTATTTAAATTCAACTACATTATTTAATGTTTTCACTCCCATGACATGTTGTAACCATTGGGTGATGTGAATATGGGCCGGCGTATTTGGAATTCGTATCCCCCGTTCTCTCGAGATCTATTGTAGAATAAACCTTGAGGAATGAGAGCATCCATTGCCTACCAATGGTGCACAGACTTGTCCATTTTTAGTTTTCGGCATCCTGTTTCCTATCTTGCCAGATCTCTACTTTGTCAGTGAACGGTGGCCATATTTATGCACTTAATATTTTTGTTCGTTTATTTTAAGCCTAATAGACTATTTGATTAATGGGACAATATAGCATTAGCTCAACAGATCTCTGATAGCCTAGAGTGTATGTATATGTGGAACAAGAGTCCATAGCCTTGTGATTGGAGCCTTTAAGTATTCAGAGTATGACAGCAGACTGTAATGTCGTCACGGTATGACATTAAAGTATTCAGCGTATGACAGCACACTGTAAATTCGTTACAGTCTATGACTTTCAGCATTCAGCGTATGACAGCGCACTGTAATTTCGTCACGGTATGACTTCAGTATTCAGCGTATGATAGCACACTGCAAATTCATAAAGGTGTATCACTTTCAGTATTCAGCGTATGACAGGCTCGATCGGGGGTCACTCCATATACTTTTTGGTAGGGGTGAGCCAATGGCACACCGGGAACCCCATCCTTATTGTATATTAAGAATCCCAAAAATGTATATTTTAGCAGGAAAGTAAACCTAATCACACATGATGTAGACAAGTATATATTGTCATATATTGGGATACAGACAGTAAATTCTTTGTTTTCAATCAAAAAGTAGTGAATTAAACGCTGTTCGATGCCTTTTCAATGTAGTTATGTCAAATTCATATTTGTTTCTGATTTCGATGCCACATGTTGACCTTATCAGAAAATCTCATCTGACATTTCCCATCCTTATCACATATTTTCATCGCAATTTATTACCCTTATCATATAATATGAAAGAAGAAAAATGTACCTCTTCCAGCGGATCATCCCTATGGTATTATATATCGGAAGTGATGACAGGTCATGGTATGAATTTAAGTGTTCAGCGTAAGATAGCAACCTGTAAATTCGTTACAGAACAATTGGTTGAACGCTCAACATTACAACATGAACAGAATGTACAAGCGAGTGGAGCGATCGAAAAACGGAATGAATTACACACTTCAACCGACTCATTGCATTTATACACGCTTCAAATGATTCATTACAATCATACACGCTATACATGGAATAACTGAATTTACGATAAATGACCGAAGTGATTCGTTTCAACCATGTATTTCATTCATATTGTGTGTACACGAAAGGGGTGAAATGTACGCAAAAATATTAATTTTATTGGTGTGAGAACTGCAAAAAAATGCAAATTTGTTGAAAAAACAAAAGTAATAAAAAATGATTTTAAACTCCTTATCTGCCGTTCTATGGAAATATCTTGTTTATATATGTTTATTCTTTTTTTCAATTTTTCTTTCGTCGTTTTTAAAAGCTTTCGTTCAAAAACATTTCGTGAGATGTCAAAAAGATTTTTTGGTAAATGATATTCTAAGGTGATTCTGCCTTTTAAACTAACCCTGTATTTAGCAAAAAAACTTTTTGCGAAGGGAGTGATCTCACCTTATACTATTTATCTTGTTATCGGATGACCTCTGAAACATTACAAGAGATATCAGTTTACTTTCTTTTGCAAACAGTTTGTTTCATTCTTAGGATGATTCATTACATTTGGACCGAAGGGATCTAATGACTCCTTATATGAGTTATTTCCCTTTTCATATTTTTTGTTTTGTTACTTTTTTTCTTCCGAAATGCAAGCATCAGGGAACCCCTTTTTCCAAAGAAGTGATATCGCTAATGTAAAATATCACCATTTCTAATCTTTTTAAAGTATAAATCTTAGCCAACGTGCAGATTATAAATTGACAGTTTTTTTTATTATACCAAGGACCTTGATAATTCCAATTAAAAAAAATAAAAATAAATAAAAATAAATTGTTTCAATTGTTTTCAATATTAAAGGCACATGAAAAATTCCTTCATGTTTCTTAACCATAGATAATGAGTCTAATTAAAAAATTAATTTTTAACATATAACCAATCACGACTCAATTTCCAATATTCACTCCGTTGTATAATCTTGGGTACACAAACGGGAAAATCCAGTTCTATATATAAAAACCTTACCGTGTTATCTAAAATACCCATATTCAAATGATGTCTTTGTTTTAAGATGTTGCGATGTTGCCATTGTCTTCGGATTACTCATTTTTGGACAGTCAATTCGCTTCTCATTTACTTTCCCGCCTAAAGTTCCTTTCAGACATTTTTTCCACATCGCTCCTTTCAGATACGAGCAGATTTTGAAATTATTCTTTCGTTTCCTGATGACGGGTCTGTTTACCCTTTGTTGGTAACAAAGACAAGCCAGTTTGTAAACAAGGTAGAGCAGCACGTTATGTTACCAAAGATTACACGACCCGAACACCTGACACCACCTCAATTGGCAGACCCTGGAACAAAGAAGGAAGACCAGTAAACTGTAAGCTCTACAAGATCCAGAACAGCCTGGTAGACATCAACAGGGGTCTATATATACAGAACAGTGACTGCAGAACAAGAGAGCAGCATAGATTATTCCAGTACCACTTACAGAACTCCTTCTTCCTCAGGAACATTGTAGACTGGAATCATTAACCAGATCTTAGCAAACACTGCAGCTACAGCACTTGAGCTACAGCAGGTACCATTGAGGAATTCGGGGCTAACCTCGCGGTTGGTCCTGCCAGCTAGATCAACGATCCTATGTATATAATTTAACACTGTAAATAGTCAGCTTTTAAATGTACATAGTCGTGGGGACAATTGCTGTGTATGTCTGGTAATGCAAGTTAGTCCACAGAACTTCAGACAGTCGGAAACGACTCCAGTTCCTACAAGAGAAAAGAAGAAAATCTAAACATATTTGAAACCATGGCATACACTCCGACAGGAAACGAGTTTTATTTCCGAGATGACATCATGTCGGAAACTATGAATGGAAATTTTAGAGATCCGCTCTAACTTCGATCTTTCAAAAAAAAGATGAAAAATGAAAAACATCAGGTATAACTTGTCATACATTTGAAACATTTTTTGAAATTATGGATGTCCTATTTGTTTGGGTTCTAGTGCTGCTGATGAGGAATTAATTTCCGAAATGGCCATACAGCTCATTTAAATTATTGCAGCTGGAGTTAACATATGTGTTATGGTCTCATGTTCATTTACTCTATATCCTTTCGTAAAATATTTAAATATCGAAAGAAAATGCGGAGTCATATGTTAAGGGACTAGACAAAGACCCTCTTAGGGTGCTAAAGGGTTATTTTTATATTACGTTCACGACCAATTTCATTTTACAAGCATCAATCAATCAATCAATCATTTTTAGCACATCGTTCAAGACCTTTGTTATTTCACGTACATTCGTACAAAACATGCCCTGTACAACGTACAAGCTAATTCAGATTTTAGAGCTATTTCCGGACATGGTACAAGCATTTTTTTATATTTTCGTATCTCGTACAATGTTCTCCCTTTAGGACCCGATTAACAGATGCGCTTGAGATAAAGTCTCTAAAAAAATATGATTAAATCGGGCAACGGAACAATGCATTTATTGGTGTTCTTCATCTTGAAAATCCCTATGAGGTGAATGAAGTAATTTAGAGTACCTACATGTTAAAATTTAATAACAAAAAGTTATATAACTGTGATAAAAGTTTGAGGTATTTTTCAAGAATTATGCCGCCAAAAAATGCCTTTTCATAGATCATGCTTAGACCCCTCGTTTCATCTCAGTGAGCTGCACTAATAATATCGGGGCAATATAGCATTAGCTCCACAGATCTCTAATAGCCTGGAGTGTATGTATATGTGGAACAAGAGTCCATAGCTTTGTGATTGGAGCCTTTTAGTATTCAGCGTATGACAGCAGACTGTAATGTCGTCACGGTATGACTTTAAAGTATTCAGCGTATGACAGCACACTGTAAATTCGTCACGGTATGACTTTCAGTATTCAGCGTATGACAGCACACTGCAAATTCGTAATGGTCTATGACTTTCAGTATTCAGCGTATGACAGCGCACTGTAATTTCGTCACGGTATGACTTTCAGTATTCAGCATATGACAGCACACTGCAAATTCGTAACGGTCTATGACTTTCAGTATTCAGCGTATGGCAACGCACTGTAATTTCGTAACGGTATGACTTAAAGTATTTAGCGTATGATAGCACACTGCAAATTCATAACGGTGTATGACTTTCAGTATTCAGCGTATGACAGGCTTGATCGGGGGTTACTCCACATGCTTTTTGGTAGGGGAGAGCCAATGGCACACCAGGAACCCTGTAAATTCGTTACAGATGTTGCGATGTTGCCATTGCCTTTGGATTACTCATTTGTGGACAGTCAGTTCGCTTCTCATTTACTTTCCCGCCTAAAATTCCTTTCAGACATTTTTTTTCACATCGCACCTTTTAGATACGAGCAGATTTTGAAATTATTCTTTCGTTTCCTGCTGTACGGGTTTGTTTACCCTTTGTTGGTCACAAAGACAAGCCAGTTTGTAAACAGCGTAGAGCAGCACGTTATGTTACCAACGATTACACGACCCGAACACATGACATCACCTCAATTGGCAGACTCTGGAACAAAGAAGGAAGACCAGTAGACTGTAACCTATACAAGATCCAGAACAGCCTGGTAGACATATACAGGGGTCTATATATACAGAACAGTGACTGCAGAACAAGAGAGCAGCACAGATTATTCCAGTACCACTTACAGAAACTCCTTCTTCCTCAGGAACATTGTAGACTGGAATCATTTACCAGATCTTAGCAACCACTGCAGCTACAGCACGTGAGCTACAGCAGGTACCATTCAGGAATTCAGGGCTAACCTCGCGGTTGGTCCTGCCAGCTAGATCAACGACGCAATGTATATAATTTAACACTGTAAATAGTCAGCTTTTAAATGTACATAGTCGAGGGGACAATCGCTGTGTGTGTCTGGGAATGCAAGTTAGTCCACAGAACTTCAGACAGTCGGAAACGACTCCAGTTCCTACAAGAGAGAAGAGAGAAGAAGAAATTCTAAGCATATTTGAAACCATGGCATACACTCCGACAGGAAACGAATTTTATTTCCGATATCACATCATGTCGGAAACTGCGAATGGAAATTTTAAAGATCCGCTATGACTTCGATTATTCAAAAAAAGATAAAAAATGAAAAACATCAGATATAACTTGTCATACATTTTAAACATTTTTTGAAATTATGGATTTCCTTCCTTTGTTCGGGTTCTAGTGCTGCTGATGAGGAATAAATTTCCGAAATGGCCATACAGCTCATTTAAATTATTATTTTTATTTATTTTTTTTAACAAATCAAATTAGATGTTTGACATACTTTCGTTTTCCGAAAATCGAGTCAAGGTCATATCATCAAAACAATAACTTGCTAGACGAGAGAGATTTTAGACTTTAAGAGGTATAACAATTGAAAATTATGAGTATGTTCAAGGTTTTTCGTAAATATGTGAAGAGACACATATATAACTTGATAAGACAGATATAATTACACAAAAAGCAGACATATTCGACAGAAATTAAGTAACAGACACGTGTAAACTGAATCAACAACAACGGTATTTCACTTTTGTGAACATGGAATAATATCATACTTCTTAACATAAAAATACATATATCAAACAGTTTTTCAAAATTGATTTGAATTTATTTGAATATGATACATTTTCTTTTGGAAATTCTTCTTTTTATTGGATCAAATGAGACTGTACATCTACTAGAAGTAATAAAAGTACAAGAGACTTTACTCATGTGATACTGCACACGTAATATAGACATTTGACAAATTGTGTGAGATTTAAAGGACATTATGATAAACATAACTTATAACGAGTTAGCAATTTTAAAAAAAAATATGTGGCTTTTCCCCCCTTTTCTCTTGAAATATCAATCTTTTGGTGAACTCTTGTTTAAACAAACTGTACACGTCAGTGCATGACTTCTTGTTATCTGAAATGCAGTGACTTTTATACAATACATAACCTATCAGAGTTAGAAGATAATTTATTCCAAAATATGAAACATCAGTTATTTTAAAACCTATTACTAAAAATTTCAAGTTTTTAAATGAGTTGTTTATGTTTATAGTTTTAAGGGCACTATGTAATTTCTCCCAAAATTCTGCAAAGTATTCACAATCAATGAAATTGTGTTTATAGGTATCGGGTACTTTGCATTTTTCACACAAGTTAGTTTTGCTGAGATGAGTCCCTACTGGAAGTATGTAATGTAATAACTTCCACCGAAATATTTTTAACTTATTTTCTTCTAAGTGATTAAATATAAAAGATAATGCATTGTTTATTGTAAAATTTAGCAAATCTAGATATAATTCTTTTTGCCATTTTGTAAAGCCTATAGGAGTGTTTTGGTTCTGTAGGTATAAGATTTTCAAAATATCTTGATTAGAATTTTTGGTTAGGTCATGAATTTTTCCTACTGTTAACGTTAATCTTTTTTTTGCAATGGACATTTGTTTTCAATGAATCATTTTTTTCTCAAGGTTTCTAACCATTTTTTTGGAATACTTGTTTTAATTTTATTAACCTCTGAAATCCAATTAGTTTTTGTTTTAAGTTTTTGAAAGATTTTATTGGTCGAAATATTTCCTTTATCATCAATTATGCCATTGATATAAATTATCCCATCATTAATATAATTGTTAAATAATAAACAATTTCCATTGCTTTTTATGTACATATTCCCCCAAATTATTAGCTGTCTAATTGTTTTGTAGTTCGAAGGATGTACAGTTTTTCCGCCTCCATATTTAATCCAAATTTTAACTAAGTCGAGGTAACAATCATGTATATCTGAGAGTAGTTTTATTAATTTGACGCTGTCCAAGTTCATATAAAATATCAAAAAATCTTTTCAAAACTTATTAAAATAAAATTTTGGAATAATCTTCCAATTGGCAGATCTTTTTTACCCATTTAATTTTTATGGAGTCGATGTACTTATCTACATCAATCATTCCAAGCCCACCTTCTGCCTTATTTTTATTTAGTGTTTCACGGCTTACCTTTTCCTGTTTTCCATTCCATATAAAATCATCAATCATTTTTTTTAAACCTTGTTAGGGTTTCCTTGTCAATAGATAAAACTGATGAAATGTATGTGATATTCGGTATTATAAGAGATTTAACTACAGTCACTTTTCCAATCATGGTAAGATTCCCTTTTTCCAATTATTTAATGTTTTTTTCTGTTTTTTGTAACTGTTTATCTGTATTTAACTTCAAACATTGTAGTTTATTACATCCAAAATAAATTCCAAGGCTCTTGATAGGACCTTGAATCCAGGTTATATTTTCATATTTTTCTTCAAAGTTTTTCTCTTTATTTTGTGTATTACAATATTTACCTAACCATAGCCCTTCAGTTTTATTACGATTTAATGTTAGTCCCGATAATGACCCGAATATTTCGATTAAGTTAAGGGTGTGTGTTACTTTTATTTCTGAAGTTAAAAACAGAGTAGTATCGTCTGCTAGTTGAGATATTTTAAGACAGTGTGATTTTCCGTCGAATTTTATTTCTATTCCCTTAATATTGGAATCAGACCTGATTCTACACCCAAGTATTTCAACAGCTAATAAAAACAAAAAACAACTCAAAGGGCATCCTTGGCGAATCCCACGAGAAATATTTAGTAGGCTAGAAATCCAACCATTATTACAAATACATGATTTGATATCATTATATAAAGTTTTAACCCATTGTAACGTAGAATCTTTATTTTAGCCTGATACATGAATTGCCATTCTAAGGAACCAAAAGCCTTTGAGAAATCTAAGAAAAGGATAGCTCCCTGTATTTGAAATTTTCAGCATAATCTATAACATCTTGTATTTGTCTAATATTAAATCCAATATAGCGATTTGACACATAGCCATTTTGATCATTATGTATAATTTTAGGTAAAACTGGTTTTAATCTTTGGGCCAAAGTATAAGCAATAATTTTTACATCTACATCTACAAAGTTATAGGCCTATAGTTATCTAAATTTGAAGTGTCTCCCTTCTTATATATCAAGGAGATCAGTCCTATTTTTTGTGATTCTGTTAAGCTATTCTCTTTATAGCTATTATTGAAACTCTTCAATGCAAAATATTTTAAAGTATTCCAAAATTTCCGGTAAAACTCAACTGATAGACCATCATACACAGGGGACTTATTAAGTTTCATTTGAAATACTGATTTTGTACATTCTTCTTCTGTCAGTAATCCATTTAATGAAGCACAGTCCTCTTCATTAAGTGGGTCTTTAGTTTTTGTATCTTTAATATAGTCTATTATTGTGCTAATTTCTGGATTTCTGCTAGTGTATAGTCTTTCATAGTAATCTTTTTCTAGATTTAGTATTGATGATTGGTTTTCAGTTACCTCCCCTTTTTCATTTTATAATGTTAAAATATTTTTTTTAGTTTGCCTGCTTTTTTCTAAACCTAAAAAGAATTTTAAATTTTTTCCCCTTCCTCTATCCATTTTATACGAGAACGAACCTGTGCCCCTTTGGCTTCATAATTGTATAGTGATTCAATTTTAGTTTCTAATTGTTTTATTTCTTCATTTTCAGAATCCTCTTTATTATTTTCCAAATTCTTATGTTTTTGAAGTTTTTGTTCCAAATCACTAATTTCATTTTTCATATTTTTATGCCCCCGGATCTTTCGATCGGGGGCATATTGTTTTTGTTCTTTCTGTCTGTCCGTCTGTCTCTCTGTCTGTATGTCTGTCTGTCCGCAACTTTAACCTGGCTCATAACTTTTAACCCAGATGTGATAGGACCTTCATAATTTGTATGTGCATTGATCATGTAAAGCTGGACATCATTATGCAAATTTCACTAAGGTCAGGTCAAATGTCAGGGTCACAGAAGTCAAAAGTTCATAATCTAGATTTTGCTATAACTCGGTAATTACAATTGCTAGAGGCTTTATATTTTGTGTGTGAATAGATCTTAATACAAATCGACCAAAAAAATTTGGGTCAGGTCAAAGGTCAAGGTCAATGAGTACAAAATTGAAAACTTTAACAAAAACTTTAACATTGCCTATATCTTTTCAACCAGATGTGATAGGACCTTCAAATTTGGCCTGAAATTGATCATATAAAACAGAACAGCATTATGCAAATTTCACTAGGTCAGGTAAAAGGTCAAGGTCACAGGTCAAAAGGTCAAAATCTAGATTTTGATATAGCTCGTTAATTGCAATTGCTAGAGGCTTGATATTCTATATGTGAATAGATCTAATCAAGCTTAATACAAATTTACCCCAAAAAATGGTCAGGTCAAAGGTCAAGGTCACTGAGTGAAAATTTTAAAACTTGAACATTGCCGATATTTTTCCAACCAGATGTGATAGGATCTTCATATTTGGCCTGCACATTGATCTGACATATAAAGCTGAACATCATTATGCAAATTTCATTGAGGTCAGGTCAAAGATCAAGGTCACAGAGGTCAAAATTTAGATTGTGCTTTTAGGTTGCAAATTCCAATTGCAAGAGCCTTGATATTCTATATGTGGATAGATCTAATGGAGCTTAGTACAAATGTCAACTTAACCTTAATTTCTAGTGATTGCAATTTTAGTATTTATTTTGTATGGTAGACATGGTTGCTGCCGGGGGCATAGTGTTTCACAAACACATCTTGTTGGCTTTATTTCTACAATATTGCATTGTTTTCTCTTTAACATCTATTTTGAACAAATCCCAGAGCACCGAAATTTTATTAGAATTTTCTATTTTTGTTTGGTATGAGCTTATTAAATCTTCAATAATTTCTATATATTTTTCATCTTCTAAGATACTATTATTTATTTTGAAAAAACCCTTGCCGTTTTTTGCGGTATTTAAATTTAATTTCAAAGAAATGGCTCGGTGATCTGTACTTGATATAAGGGCTGGCCTTATATCACATGGGTTTACCAAGGTCCTCAACTCTGAACTAACAAGAAAAAAGTCTATTCTACTTGCTTCATTATTACTATTTCTGCGTTTCCATGTATATTGTTCTAAATTAGGATGTAGCAATCTCCACAGGTCAATGAATTTGTATGTTTTTATAAGGGTTTTTAAGTTAGTTGTTGGTTTTTGTGTTTTTTTAATTTTACTGACAGTTTTTCTGTCCTTATCTGCTAGTGCCTCATTCATATCCCCCCCCTACAATTAAAATGCCAGTACTGTGTTTTTCGATAAATACTTTTACTTTTTTATAAAAATTGTTTCTACTTTTTTTATCATTTGGGGCATAAATGTTTACCAAAGAAAAAAAGTGATGTTTAATTCAACATTAAGTATTAACAGTTTTCCTTCTGTGTCGTGAAAACTGTCTATGACGTTTGGATTTAAGGACTTGTTTACCATAATCGCTATTCCTTTTGAATTGGATGTACCATGACTGGTAAAAATATTATGGTTAGATTCTTCTTCAATTTTAACCTCCATTTCTTTTACGAAATGTGTCTCTTGTAAAAACAGAATATCTATTTTTTGATTCCTTGCCCAAGAATAAAGTCTAAATCTTTTATCTTTTTGTCCTAGTCCTTGACAGTTTAAGAACATATGTGAAGATTTTTTTCATTTTATATTAAAAAAGAGCTTAGAGCTATAATTGAACAAAGCCTTTACAAAAACAAATATAGAAATATGAGGATAAATATATAACATACAAACATGCATCTTATAACAATCATGATGGTAAAATAATGTTTTATACACTACTCCAGTAAATACCCATGAGTATATAACAGACTTGTAACGGAATTCATATATGTGTCTCATAACGAAGAACAACTTAATATATAAACGTATATTTATATGATGTACGTAAAACTTGCAATAAATGTGAGCAACATATAAATGGCGCATGGAACGTGTGTACACAAGACATGTAATATAAATAAACAACATGTAAACAACACAAGACAGTCATGCATTCAACATGCTCAAAACAAGTAAAATAAAACATATATACAGACTTAAACATGTTTCAAGATCAAATTTTTCTACTGGTTCTGTATGTTTGTTGTTTTTTAAATGAACATTATCATTGTTATGTAGTTTTTGGAAGATATGGCTTGAATAATGTAAATAATATATTTGTCCGTTGCGTTGATATACATGTGTCGGTACATATACATCAAGTTTATTTTTATGATAATTAAATATATATATATGCATACATGGTATGAGTGCTTTATGATATTTAATGTATTTTCCTTTTTTTACTTTCATATTTAATATTTTTTCCTTTTTTACTTTCAGGCTAAACCATCTGATAGACCAAATAATTTCTGATACGAGAACAAAAGAATGTAAAAAAAAAGGATCGCATTGTTGCAAATGGACGCCCACCTCTTCAGAGTCTTGTTTATGAAGATATTTTAAAAATACTTGAAATAGAAAAAGGAAGTTGTGTTTTCATTATTAATCAGGGTGTTAAAATAGAAAGAACCACAGATGTAGAACTTCGATATTGATTTATATATTATGTGTGGATATTTCCAGTAAACATTGTTGAAAAGTTGGATAGTACTTACCGGTATTTTTGGATAGTATATGAGATTGTGAAGATCTAATACATGGTATTTGTACACTACAGATATAAAATTCTTAATTTCCTTCTCACATTCTTAATTTTTAAGACTTTTCCACTGAAATTAAGAATGTGCAAAGGAAATTAATAATGACCGTCAGAGATTAAGGCTGACGTACAGAGATTAAGAATGACTTGTGAAAATTAAGAATGACTCGCGGAGGTTAAGAATTTACTACTCAGATTAAGAATTATCTATCGACAATTAACGACAATACAGTTATCGAGTGTCCTTATCAATTCATCAATATAAATCAAAGTCGTTAAAACAATGTGTATTCCCCGTCCTCGAGATTGCATAGAAATTCGTTCGCAAATGATTCGGTAAAATCGATGTTACATTTGATTAAAATTAAAAAATTTCGTTCATTGAGACAAGGGCAGCAGTCACTGAAATATTTTCATGGAAAGCATTGCATTGGTTCCCTGACAATATTATGGCTTTGACATTTTACACAATCTGGGCACACAGAAGCTATAGTTAGTCGTCATATAAGCGGGAGGTTGATGCATCATTAAACCTGGTTTAACCCACCATTTTATCTATAAAATGCCCGTTCCAAGTCGGGAATATGACGGCTTGCCATAAATGTTCTGTGTTGGATTGTGTTTCCCTGATTTAGACGAATGTTATACGGATTTTCCTTACTGGTCTCTTCCTTTGATCGTTTCGGACTTTTATTGTCACTTTCATTCATCACAACTCCGTTTCAATGTTTGTGTATTGCAGAACTGTTCAGGGGAGATTATTTTCACCTGTGTGTTGGTGGGAATAAAACATAGTACACGGACCCGACCATATAAAGTGAAACTAATGTATTAATTTATTTTGTTTATTTTTCAGATATTGTAAAGACAGGTAACACAAAATGTTTATGCTAATAAATTTAGAATAGTTATTTTTATTCCTTTGCATGATTTTTTTATTGTTGAAATTTTTATATTTGAAAATGTTCACTAACAATAGCTTTATTTTTTTCACATTTTTTTTCAAATTCATCTTTTTTGCATGTAATTATTCTTGTGTCAGTTTCGGGAGATTTAATATGTTTTGAATTTCTGGTTATTGTGTTTTATGTTTTTGTTTATTGAAAATGTTTTATATAATTTCAAAAATATGTTTATTTTTTCAGGTATATTCCAAAGTGGTATAAAATATAATTAACATAATTTAAATGATGTTACTTTTAGATACTTATCAGTAAAGCCTTGTTTTCAGGTATTGAAGCTTTGTTAATATTTATCATTGAAATTTTAGAATAATTTATATTTCTTTCCTTTTAACGGATACCATTTTTCATTTTTTGCATGTACTAAATATTCATTTGTTATTATTTGGGGCGACTTTTAATGATTACTGAAATCAGGGATTCAAAGCTATATACAAACATACAATTCCCAGCTGAATTCGAACATGAAATGCAAATTGAATATTTAGATTTTGATATTAAATTCACTTCGCTTGACATATTAAAGTTTTATTTAATATTTAATTAGTATAATTCTATTTATATTTATTTAAGTACGAAGTTTTTTCTTCAAATTATTGATTATTATCGAGTTCAAGTCCGTTTTTCTAATATAAATTATCCACTTCTGTTAAAAATAATAAATTCTGATTAAATAAATTTTTGAATATACATTTTCATCAACTTACCTATCAGGTAATACTCGATTCCCCGTTTATTCCATTATTATACAATACAGGTAATTCTTGTGACAAGTTATTAGTCAAACTGTTCTTCAAAGTGTTGGATAGAATAAACAGTGTCATTTTTTATGTGAACTAACATAAGGTTGCCATAACAACTGTTGAAGGGCAAGGCGGAGGGGTCGCATCATAAAATTCCGACATTCCCGATTAAACAATTCCGAATTGACCAGTTTTTCTTACAATAAGAACATATATATAATTGTTTTCGTCTTTTCGTTTCAATGCATATTTGCCCATTTTTTTTTTCTTTTTTTCTTTCTTTTTTTTTTTTTTTTGTTTTTTTGTTAGGTAGTCAAATACATGTACTATATACGTAAACATAGGAAAAAGAAGGGAAACGGGGAATGTGTCAAAGAGACAACGACCCAAAGGGGAGCAATAACATTAATGCATTAATATGTAGACAAAAAATTGATATGGGAAATGCAATTGTTGATTTTCCCGCGTAAATCAACCAAATTCTGATATTTTTTTTAATAGTACAATCCGTGCATTCATTATCTTATTAGTTGTAAATATTTTCTGTTTGATTACCAGTGTTACTATTGCAGGGCCTATATGCTCGTGTTTCAATGCTTTTGGAGTTCAAGACATTATGACATCTACAACTACCAGTATTTTATTATGTCAAGTTTTCTTACAATCGATTTGATGAATGCCCTGTTTTTATCTATACGTTGTATCTGTCCACTAGCTTAGGACATTAGTGCCTTTGTCGAGCTACGGACGACAGTGATTGTAAGTTTATGTTAGTTGACGGCAATCCATATACATGGCCTTTATCAACATTTTGTGGGGTTGTTTGACAAATGAATTTTCGCTCAACCCGGTGCTAGGGACCGTCTTGAATATGTTATGACGTACGAGACGAGCAAAGCTTTTTTAAAAAGCCTCATGTTTACTCCAAGATGAAGAACAGCAATGACAGCGTTGTTCCATTGCTTGGTTCTGCCATGTATGTGTAGAGAATTTGTCTCGTGTACATTTACTGCATATGCCATCACTGAATTTTTTTTTCAGAAAGTATTTTAACAGGTTTGCTCTAAAGATCAGCTACACTTGAAGAAGATTCATAAACTGGCACGTGTACATATCTAAATAAAGAGCTATTATGAAGATTCGTCCTTGATGTAATTACTCCAACAAGTCAAGCGATCTCCATAGCCGATATATGTATCTCCTTCTCTATGATGGAGTGATCGTACAGTTAGTGCATGGAATATAACGACTGGATTAATTAGTCAATATGTAACTGCAATATTCAAGAAATAAAAACATTAGTTCGTGAAAAAGAATCAAATATTATACATTCGAAGATTTTTTCAAGCAGATTTTCTGTGTTCTGAGCAACATAAAATAATCCACTCATTTATGACAACAAACATATAAAACTTCCTTTTAACGAATAAATATATATTTTCTGACCACTTGTGTTATCTCATTTTGATTCAATATCAATTGGTTATCAAACTTAAGGGCGTTATTAAACAATTGTTAATTGACCTAAAACTTGCCAGAATTGTTTGAAAATTATTATTATTGAAACTTATCCAAGAGGAAACTCACTATGTTCAGCTTATCGCGACATCAGCTGGTCACGTGACCAAATAGGTCACCATTACATAGTCGTTTATCTACAATATCTAAAATTTTGTAAATTTTATTGAAAACTAAGGAGTATCTCCCTCATGCAAAGCTCTGTCCTTAGCAGGTTTTTGGCTTTACATTAAGATCACTTTGGTAATTTGTTCTCTGTCAGGTTTTAAACATTTTTGAGTTAATGGTCTTCCAAACGTTTAGATTTTATCTGCACTGATGAGACATAATTTTTCGAAATGCGCATATGCAGAAATTAAATTCACAGTAACTTCGGTATTTAGTTATTTATCGTAAAAGGAAAATGCACAGTACTGTACAATAAATCTAAGATATCTTTTTTTCTTGAATTCGTTTTTAAAAATGTTCCAATCGAATATTGTTCTTTATTAAATTATATTTCTAAAGATATAATATGTTTTAGAATCGGAAAATGTTTGGTTACTTCAAAATTGATTTGAAAATTCGCTATGTAAAATGTAAATTGTCCCGTTAATTTTTTTGTAAAAATAGTAAATTTCGTGTTGCATGGTGTAGGAAATTGCATTATATTTTGAAAATACAACGATCTTTTAAAAATGTTCCAATCAAATTGTAAAGTTAATAAAATTATCTACATGAAAATATAAATTTTAACAATTTAAAGGGGGATTCTTTTATTTCAAAATTGATTTGAAAATTGCCAAAATTTCAAAAATTGACAATAACAGGAGGTTAACTATCATTTGTTTACATAAGCCAGTTATCTTATTTCAAATATATATAGATATCGTTTCATTTCAAGTTTTCTTACCAACCTCAAGTCAAATTAAAAAGCAATTTTATTTATTATCTATTCACCGATTTTTTTGCATACAATTTTTTTTTTTTTGGGGGGGGGGGGTGTGAAATGAAAGAAAACCGTATGAAGTAAAGGCTGGTCTGTATATTATTTAGAAAAAATCAAAATAAGTGCATAAAACTTTGCATCCACTTGGTCAGCAACCCTTTGATTTTCTTGAAGTGCTGTATTAAAAGTTTGTTTCTGCGCAAAATTTTTAAAAAATCAAAGTAACTCGATTTGGGACCATGCAATGCAACAGTCACTTTATGACCTTATTGATTTGTCACATCATCGGTGATGTTTTTTTTACCTTTTTAATTTGACATACAACCGTATTGTTGATTTCCCAAATAAACAATTTTACCTGTATACACGTGTGGTACTTGTAGCATAATTAGTCTATAAATGACCATATCTTTGCAAGTGATTTAGTGTTTACAAATTTGTGTGTTGTGTAGTCAACAACTATTTAACTTTTGATGTTTAGAGATTTTTTTTAAAAAGTCTTGTGATAATTATAAAGTTCTTTTTTAACAGATATTTATTTCATAAATTATATATTTATTTTGAAAAAAAGTTTAAAAATAAAAAGATGATTTCATAAACCATAATAAGCACTTATTGTTTACTCCTTTAATATTACACAGGTACCAGTACAATCACCGTTTACCAGTTTATACATGATTGACAGAGCTACATATCCTGATAAAGTCTGTAATAGCTTGGTATTTTACTACAAATATGTAGTCTTTTTGGTTAGGATTTACATGCATGCTTTGATTATTAATTCAATAAAAATTAATTCATTATCTCTTCGTCTTTTCAATAGGACAAAATTGAAAAAAAACAATACTACTTTGTTTTCTAACGTGTAACAAACTGAAGTGAACAAGAAAATATGCAAAAATGATATATATTGTTCTCAGCTCATGCACTTGACAAAGATTTAAAGAAAAAACAAGACTTTTATCACAGCGGAAATATAAGGATATAGCTATGTTTGTATATATATTGATAATAATATTTCTTAAACACATGTTTATTAAACAGAAAATACTGGTATATAGACTGACGGAAGCAATTCTACGTCGCAGTAACAATGAAAAAGAAATTAAAGTATAGAAAGTTTTAGTTAATCAACAGGATTGGTTTATTCAAGAAAGCGTTTGCTTATGCCCTTCCGGAACACCTTCTGGTTCTCCCGATTTTCAGTTGGTGTTAACACTGTCAGTGCTTTATTTTCTGGTATTGTCTTGCAAATATCACTGTCATCTTTTAGTTTTGTCTTCGTTGATAATGTTTTTGGTATCGATATGTCCTTGTGATGGTCCAAATGCTTTATAGACTCATAGAAGCTTTTCAAATAGAATAGGGTAAGAAATCATCCACCAAATAGATCGTTCAACACTATATTCTAGCGGTGTGTTTGTAACGTATGCTATGCGTAGAGCAGATCATACTTACCCTTTTAGGGCAGCTAATACCTTTAGTTTTTGGGTTTCACGCTGTTTTTGCTTAAGTTTTGTCTAGGTCTTGTACATTTTTGTTTATTTGTTTTGTCTTTGTCATATTGTGTCAACTGGTTTTAAATGCGTAATTGCTATTTTTTTTAATTTTTGATAATAGAATGTCCCTTCATTTCCCTTTTGTTTCGGTTTTCGACCAGCGATGTATTGCTTGTTGTAGCTTTACAGATCATTTAAAATTTTAGGAAGCTTTGATAGACAGGAGCAGATAAATTGCTCTATATCTCTGAGACATACATTATTTCTCAGGAATTGGCGAGTATACTCCTCGAGTGCAAGGAGACAAGGTTAATTTCGTGGTTTCGATCATTATGCACTTAATTGAAATATGGTCATACGTCTGTGATTGGGTCAAACCAGTAGATCTGACGTATAGGCAGTATACTCAAGGCACCAACCATGAAGATAGAGTAAAGACAGGTCTGCTCGAGGAAACCTACAGGCACTTTAACAAGAGGGTTTCAAGAGCCTGTATCACTGATCTGGAACCTAACTGGCTAAGACAGACGGTCTTTAATTTAAAGGGTAAAAAATATGATTCAAATTTGCCCAATGGTTTCACTGGAGAAGATCTTTAAATGCAGTTTCCCATAGGGTTCAATATTAAACCATGCTCCCTGCAAGTTCGTGTCCATCTAAATTGTATGAGGTGTGAATAAAAAAAAAAGTTTTTAGGAGCAACATATGGACTTTTGTGACCAAATTTGGTTCTAACTGGCACGGTTGATTTCCATAGAAGAAGTCCCAAGTAACCATGTTCCCAGCTGGCGACAGTCCATGGTAGGGTGCAAATATAAAATAAAAATAAAAAGGAAAACAACAACAACAACAAAAAAACACCTTATTTCAGATGGCCTCCCAAGGTGTGTTGTGTCAAAGTATTGTTTCAAATGGCCAAACAGTTTCATGGAAGATCGTTGAAGGTTTCCTAAAAATGTCAAATATAAACTTTGTTCATCCCCACAATGGTGGTTTTGTTTACGTTTTAGAAAATGATAATAACCGATCAGCAACCCAACAGATATTTCAACATCATATTTTTACTGGCTGTGTGGAGCAGATCATGCTTACCCTTCCGGAGCACCTCATGATACCTCAGTTTTTATAGGGGTTCACACTGCTATATAGTGCTTCAGTTTTGTGGCGTTCTTGTTCATTTTTGTTTATTTGTTTTGTCTTTGTCATACTGTCTCAATTCGTGTTGTTGTGAATTGCCGTGATGTTGGATTTGTGATTTTAGAATTTCCCCTTTCCTTTTCTTGCTTCGGTATTCGTTTGCCGATATCTTGTAAATCGAGCGGACCCGAAAAAAACACTTAGTTTGCAGGGGAGCACCCAACATACCAAGTAACTGTGAAAAAGTTTGTTCCAATTGGCACAAGAGTTTCAGAAGAAAATAACTTTGAATGAAAAGTAAGCGTGGGACGGGCTGACGGACGCATTTAGTGATGGCAAAAGTTTACCCGGCAAACCAATTTTTCGAATGCAAATAAATCTGAAAACGATTTTAATAGCTCGAAAATCTGTTTTAAACACAATGAAATATACCAAAAATAAATGCGTTTAAAACATTCATTCATTGAACTTACGAATTTTGAGATTTTGACAACTTTGTAAGCTTTTTGTGAAAATTCGTTTTAGCACTTTCCGAGTCAAACAAAATTATTGATGTTATTCGGGAGGGCAAATACTATCGCATATAAAGGTTTTGGTTCTCGATGTCCTTTAAGTAGTATTCAATCTTCCCAAACACTGTACAATTGGCGTAAATGGACACAAAGGGCTATTTACAGCCATGTTCGACAGCTAATGAGTCTGAAAACATACAAGCTAGTGTGGCATTTAGTAGTTTTATTCATAGGAAGTATGTAATAAAGGGGACAACAGGAAACACCTACAATGGCTTAAAATTATAATTACATGTCACGATCTGCAACGGAACTGCAGAGGAAAAACACAAATTAGACAAAAGACAAACGTAAACAACGATAGGAACAAGGGACAGCCGGACTTGGTACCGGCACCAGCGGTGGTGGGGTGAAACCGGTTTATTCGTACCCAAACCTCCTGTTTATCTGTCCCGTTTCCTTATAATTTAGTAAAAATACGAATAAAACCCAAAACACGTTCCAAAGACAGC
Organism: Modiolus philippinarum; assembly: GCA_002080025.1. Taxonomy (NCBI): domain Eukaryota; kingdom Metazoa; phylum Mollusca; class Bivalvia; order Mytilida; family Modiolidae; genus Modiolus; species Modiolus philippinarum. Next base: position 148,452 of record MJUU01011672.1, read on the forward strand.
ATTTTAGCATATTATGAAAAATGAACAAAATTCACGGCTGAATGGCCATACTACTCGGAGTCACAAGAACTACCAGTTACTCTATTGCATGTTATGGTCATTCCACCTTATTTATGTTTGAAACCGTGTTTTATGCCCCCGCGACGAAAAGTCGGGGTGGGGGGCATATTGATTTTTTTTTTATAATTTACGTGCCTGGTAACAAAAAAGGTGACGGAATTAAGTCGGCAATATACATCAATGATTATACAACAAACTACACAATCTTGTAAGTAAAGTCGCATAAAATTTTCCAAATGGTTCGAAATTTCAAGATCCGGCATGGATAATATTCCTGTTCACTTCTCTGCTTCAATGAAAAAACGATTATTAAACAGAAACTTGTGTTTATATTCCAGCTTCAATATGAAGATCGCATCCCATCTGTTCTGTTATTAAGGTCTTTCCTACTACAGTGGAAAGACCTTATTGTATTTCCTTTGATTATTATTATTATTCTTCTTCTTTTTTTTTCTTCTGCCATCAATGTTGTCAAAGTGCTTAGACCAATCGTAATCAAACTTGGTACACTAAACATGCATTGGCCTGGCTCGACTCAGGTTACCCTGTGAACCGATTCTATTTTTAGTTATCTCCCCGAATACGGTTTTTCTTGTTATCAGTTAAACTCAGAAACCGTAACCGATATCAAAATTCTGAATGAGGGAAAATGTTTCTTTCATCCTCAGGATGATTAGTCATGCAAAAAAAAAATGTTTTGGGTCGTGACCCCGGTTACGCGTTTTTGACCCCTAATTTTGTCGATTTCTCAAAGTTATCGGAATTTGATGAAATTTGGTATCCTGGTAGCTTAAATGACCTTGATTCCAAATCTGGGGTCAAAAAAAAATTTGGGCCGCCATTTTAAAAATGGCCGCCATTCGAAAATTTGTTATCGCGATATTTCGGAAACGATAAAAAATTTATGAAAACATTTTGTTGCAAAAATACTCCTCTCATAAAGATCTACATTTTTGGTTGGTCAAAAAAAATTTTCGTCCGCCATTTTCAAAATGGCCACCATTCGAAATTTATGAAAACATTGTGTTGCAAAAATACTCCTCTCATAAAGATCTACATTTCTGGCTGTTCAAAAAAAAAAATTGTCAGCCATTTTCAAAATGGCCGGAAACGATAAAAAATTAATGAAAACATTGTGTTGCAAAAATACTCCTCTAATTAAGATCTACATTCCTGGTTGGTCAAAAAAAAAAAAATTCGTCCGCTATTTTCAAAATGGCCGCCATTCGAAATTTTGTTATCGCAAAATCTCGGAAACGATAAAAAATTTATGAAAACATTTTGTTGCAAAAATGCTCCTCTCATAAAGATCTACATTTCTGGCTGGTCATAAAAAAATTTTGTCCGCCATTTTCAAAATGGCCGTCATTCGAAATTTTGTTATCGCAATATCTCGGAAACGATAAAAAATTTATGAAAACATTATGTTGTAGAAATACTCCTCTCATAAAGATCTACATTTCTGGTTGGTCAAAAAAAAATTTCGTCCGCCATTTTCAAAATGGCCGTCATTCGAAATTTTGTTATCGCAATATCTCGGAAACGATAAAAAATTTATGAAAAACATTATGTTGTAGAAATACTCCTCTCATAAAGATCTACATTTCTGGTTGGTCAAAAAAAAATTTCGTCCGCCATTTTCAAAATGGCCGCCATTCGAAATTTTGTTATCACGATATCACGGAAACGATAACAATTTATGAAAACATTGTGTTGCAAAAATACTCCTCTAATAAAGATCTCATTTGTGGTTGGTTATAAAAAGTTTTTCGACCGCCATTTTCAAAATACCCGCCATTCGAATTTTTTTTATCGCGATATCTCGGAAACGGTAAAAAATTTATGAAAAGATTGTGTTGCAAAAATACTCCTCTCATAAAGATATACATTTCTGGTTGGTCAAAAAAAAATTTCGTCCGCCATTTTCAAAATGGCCGCCATTCGGAATTTTGTTATCGGAATATCTCGGAAACGATCAAAAATATTCATGAAAACATTGTGTTTCAAAAATACTCCTCTCATAAAGATCTACATTTCTGGTTGGTCTGAAAAAATTTTCCTCCGCTTTTTTCAAAAAGGCCGCTATTCGAAATTTTGTTTTAGTGATATCTGGGAAACCATAATAAATTTATGAAAACAGAATGTTGCAAAAATTCTCCCCTTTTTAAGATGTTCATTTATGGTTTGTCAAATATGAGACTTAACGAAACATAACAATGACGGGGAAAGACCTTGCAATTGTTCTCTGAACAATTGACTTTTTAATTATATTTGATATTATTACGCTTTAGGCTATCATATTATCCTTTTCTTTATTTTTAGTTTGAGATCGGCGAGTGCACTTATCCTTTCATTTCCATTTCTAGTGTAAATCTTTTCCAATTAGTATATAACACGCGAGTGTATGCATAAAAAGGTAATTAACATGAATTCATATACATTGTTCGTATAATAGACACACATATATATATATATATATATATATATATATATATATATATATTAATTCTCATAAACCATTGTAATTACATAGGTACAGAGATTAGGATAAATATAATTAAATATAAATGAATAATAATATGTATAACAAAAAACATTACATTTTAAAACAGAGCACGTCATATAAGTGACGAATTAATGGTACATGAATAGGAACTTGTAACAGTGTGTGTCCAACCAATGAGAAAGCCAATAAGGTCTATTTGTTACCCAAGTGTTAGCATAGAGCTATTAATTTTCCTAATAAACATACGAAGTTTTCTCAATTTTGAAACTATATTACAAGACATGATTTCTTTAAATTTTAATACATTTACTCTTGTTCTTGAATTTTTATCAACATATAATTTTCTAAAGACTTTTAAGAATTCACATTGTAGGATAACGTGAAATTCATCTCCTATTTCATGTGAATTGCATATTTGACAATATCTGTTCTCCCTAGGAATGTTATTCCACCTTCCGGTTTCTATAGGTAACCTTGTATTGGTTGTTCTAAACTTGCAAAAAGTAAACATATCTCTGGTGTTCCAAATTTTAAAATAGGTTTCGAACTCGAATTTTTCCTTAAAAAGTCTGTAATTTAATGCTTTTGTAGAAGTTTCGAGGTCACTTCTCCATTCCTGTAGGAATTGGTCTGTGGTCTGTAAGACGTAATTTTACACTTGAAACTATCCACTTAGTATTGAAGTTTTCATTTTGAAACGTCCAAATGTTTGACATGCCACAATCATTTAGAATACCACTGACACATTTTATCCATGGAAAACAGATATTATGGAGTTTGTCCCTCCTGCAGTGTGGAGTCCGTAAAAAGATTCCCCGTGAGAGAGATGTATGCTCTTTACACATTTCAGTTATGGTGTACTTGTTCGTGAGAGAATCTCTCATATGGATATGCTATCACACTTTCATGTTTTGGCCTTTTTATTTTTTTATTTTTTGTAATCTGAAATTGTAATTCTGACCACCTGTTTATTGTGCCCACATCTCATAATTTTATTTTGCCAAGTTTTCTTACAATTGACTCGATGAGTGCCCTGTGGTTGTTTAAATGTTGTGATCGTCTTCTGTCGTCTTTTTGTCGGGCAGTGGATGACAGCGATTGTAAGAACTTTCGCCAGTTAATTTTAAGTTTGTTGACGATCCCGCATTTATGGGTCATTAGGATAAAAAAGCATGGATGTAGCGTTGCTCGACCATTAGCAATGAATTCCGCTCAAACCGGTGCTAGGGGCCGTCTTGAACTTGCTATGAGGTATGAGTAATGCTCATTGTTGAAGGCCTCATGGCGACTTCAAGATAAAGAACAACAATAAAAGCGTTGTCCATTGCTTATTTACCATGTATTTGTAGAGACTTTGTCTCATTTGCATTTACTCCATATCCCTTCATTGATAATTGTCATTAGTAAATAAGGAATATAATAATTCATAAGATATTGATGAAAGCTTTGTGGATTTCCCTGTTACTAGTTTACACCAATAAGAAATAACTCTAGCTTTGATATCTGTTATAAGAGGGACACGGCCAAGTTCACCGTAAATCATAAAATTAGGGGTGATTTGTTTCAAGTGAAGAATAAGTTTGCAGAATTTAAGATGTATTTTTTCTATACAATAATTGTCACCGAAACCCCAAACTTCACATCCGTAAAGAAGCATGGGTTGACCTGCTTGAATATACTGTATATACACGGTGACTGTATAATAATATCACTGCTATCATTCAACATGCAAAAAGAAAAAAATGTTAAAAATATTGTGTATATGTATATAAACTGAAAATTGTGACGGTAACTGTTTTTGTAATAGAAATGTAATGAATTGTTCAGTGCCAGAAAAATTTAGCATAGAGCAAATATTCTGATACTCCTACCTAAAACTGGAGGATACTGCAAACAAAGGTAAAATTTGATAATAAGCATCATTTTAAAATTATCACTTCCTAAATTTAAGCTTGTTCACTTAATTTCCTATCTTACAGATCCTTATAGTTCTTTTCTAAACTGAAAAACATCATCTCCGTAAATAAATCGATGTATATCATATCTCCTTGCCGCAAACCATTTTGCTGAAGTTAAATCCAACCGACACGTACAGCAGAGATATATAATTATATCAGAGATATAGATAGGCAATACAGTGGATGAAAATAAATGATCAGTACAGCCACTTTAAAAGTATGAGATTAAAAATACGCGAAAGACGTCATGAAAATGTTAGATCCATCTAATGAGCAGAAACTATATTTACTAAACAGAATTAACATATGGACAGATGTCAATTTTTTTTTTCGCAAATTTTATGTATTACGGATATTAGGAAGATATCATTTCAGTTTATTTCATGTAGAGAATGGTACAAGTAAAGGAGGTTTTGTCCCACGAATTTAGTAAATACCAGTAATTTATTGCATATAGGGTGTACGTCAGGGCTGACATATGCATGTATCTGGTCGGGATAGTGTTATACATACCCTTGTGGGCCCATTTTGGTGATTAAAGATTTTCTATTTCTACTGACAAAATTTTAAAATCATGTTAATTAAACCTCGTGCATCAAGATGATATAATTGTCGCAGTGTTAATTTATTTTTATATCTTATATTAGCAAGCATGCACATCGGGAAGTTGAACATCAGGGGTTATTTGCGACAGAGAGAAATTATTATACATCTGAGAAATACAAATACATTGCAATTCATGAACAAATTGTGGACGTCAGCAAGTCATAATATGTAATAGAAGCTTTTGTTGTCAATAGAAAATCTATGAATACTGAACACAAAAATATCCTTTAATCATAATTGAGTACCAGGATAATTTAGATTTCATGTAAGAAATTCTACATGGGCTATTCCAATGAACCATGTGACACAACAGAATTAAGCCATGGCTCCCATAGATAAACACTTATATCAGTTTCACATGGAATGCCGAACCCTTTGAATTTCTTCACATATCTAACGCTAGTATCAATAATCATAAATGATAAATACCACAAAAAATTAAGATATACATACTACATTGTTGTCTGTAATAATCGAACATGATTCACATGGGACAATATAATATGTATATCAAAACAGGGTTGGTACATAGTCTAAGAAATGACAAAGCAATATAATGATTTAATATCTCGATCACAAAATAAAGTAGTTAACCGCTATAACAATTTACCCATTACCAGTTTAACATTTATTCCAACAATTTTTTTGTAAAACACGCACAAAAATTACCTACTTCATCGCGTTCAGACTCTGCGAGAGCATGGTATAGAAATACGAAATATCATCTGTGAAAACTTTACTTTCTTGATAAACTATGTACTATGTACTATGGACACACGTCATCTTCCAAAAAAGGTATTTATCCAACGACTTTACTCGTATTTGTCGGATACTAATAACAGAACTTTATACATTCCAGATATTACAAGCATTTTGTATAAGTATTCGTTTTCTGCTTATCTTCAAGAGTACCTTTATACAGGACAGTTTCCGAGCAAATTCATATGGAAACGCATTGTAAAAACATTAGTTGTTAAGAAACATGACAGTGACTGGTTGACTATGATTTTGTTTGTCGCTAAACTAACAGCAACACCTCCGAATTTGAATGTGCAATGTTGTAACCTTTGTTATAACGTAATGCTGTACTTAATGGTTCATACTTGTATTGAATGTCAGAGTACTTTTCTACTACTAGATACCTGGTGGGATCTTATTCTGATTTCTATTCTGGGGAACTTTACACTCGATCTTTACGTTGAACTGAGTGAATACGATCCAAATTCATTATTTTGTGTAATGTTGGGGAAGTTGCCTCGTACACTACTAGACCAAAACGAACTAACTTCATTCAGGAAACTATGTTACATTCATGTTGTAAAGTCTGTAGCTGCTTTTAACCCAAATCTTACTTACCGTTGTACCTTAGTGAATAGCTCCATGTCGTAACTTGGGCATCATCAGCAATACAGCCAGCTTGGTTTATAGCATACGTGCTAAATTGAAAAAATGTGTTATCTTATTCCCTAATTTGACTTACTGGGTAAGTTTGTTTTCCTTTTTGACTACACAGTATACATATATTTTTTTTTATTATTCATTGTAACCTCTATATTTAAAGAGGAATTAAAGAAATGAACAACTTCGCTGTGTATAAATAATATGTGAATTTATTTCACATATTTTTTTTCTGTTTTGTTTTGTTTTATAATAAAAAAAAATCTATTAATATTGCACATTTATTAAATCTTTTATGACTCTTGTTTAACTATACTGTTAGTTTCTGTTGTGGAAACGAACATTTTCTTTCTGTTACACAACTTTGATTGACATCACATATAATCATATTACACGAGATAGTTGGTACCATTGGCCATAGGTGACTTCATACAGGTGGATGTTACAGGTAATCTTGTTAATTAGGATAATCAACAATAGAAACGATGCGGACCTTTGTTTAATTACCGATATAGACATAATATAGGTATCTTGAAAATCTCGAAATCTTGTTGCCGCTAATAAAGGACATGCTTATTTTTACAAAATTTCTTTGCAACATTTTCTATCTATTTATTTTTATTTTGTATATGAAACTTTTTTATTCGCATGAAATGTTTCACCATGAATGAAATCAAGATTGAACATGAAAAAAAATCACGCATTTTTCTATTTTACTTCATGTATTTCCTGAAATGAGAATAAATTCATAGCAGTTTGCAACAAAAAAAACAGTTCAGTTCAATAGAGTAGCTTTCGAAAATAAGAACACTCTGGAATCGGCGTAAACAGTCACATATATATATAGAGAAGTCTGGCCACAGTTTTATTTCAGCTTGGACTAATATAGCTTGAAATACATATTTCCGTAATAATTAATGATATTAAGCTTGTGTGTAGACCACAACAATATCAATGTAATATAGTTAGTGTAACAGTTAATCAAAACACATAAAGAAATCCCCAAAATAATAAGAAATAACAACATGCAGGAAAAAATATATAACATAAAATAAGTAAATGAATAAATAAATAAATAAATGATAAATGAAACGAAAATGAAAAAGTAAAAAAATAAATAAATAATTATATTTTTAGTGATTCATTCAAAACAATAAACACATTAAAGGAAAGAAACATAAATTATTCTAAAATTTCAATGATAAATTTTAACAAAGTTTCAATACATGAAATAAGGCTTTAAGGATAGGTATCTAAAAGTAACATCATTTAAATTATGTTAATTATATTTTATACCACTTTGGAATATACCTGAAAAAAAACATATTTTTTGAAATTATATAAAACATTTTCAATAATCAAAAACATAAAACACAATGATCAGAAATTCAAAACATATTAAATCTCCTTAAACTGACACAAGAATAATTACACGCAAAAAAGATGAATTTGAAAAAAAAATGTGAAAAAAATAAATCTATTGTTAGTGAACATTTTCAACTATAAAAATTTCAACAATGTAAAAATAATGCACAGGAATAAAAATAACTATTCTAAATTTATTAGCATAAACATTTTGTGTTACCTGTCTTTACAATATCTGAAAAATAAACGAAATTAATTAATGCATTAGTTTCACTTTATATGGTCGGGTCCGTGTACTATGTTTTATTCCCACCAACACACAGGTGAAAATAATCTCCACTGAACAGTTCTGCAATACACAAACATTGAAACGGAGTTGTGATGAGGGAACCAATGCAATGCTATCCATTAAAATATTTCAGTGACTGCTGCCCTTGTCTCAATGAACGAAATCTTTTAATTTTAATCAAATGTAACATCGATTTTACCGGAGCATTTGCGAACGAGTTACTATGCAATCTCGAAGACGGGGAATACACATTGTTTTAACATCCGCTTTTATTTATATTGATGAATTGATAAGGACACTCGATAATTGTATTGTCGTTAATTGTCGATAGATTTTCAGCGCCTCAAATTCTTAATCTGAGTAGTAAATTCTTAATCTCCGCGAGTCATTCTTAATTTTCACAAGTCATTCTTAATCTCTGCACGTCACCGTTAATCTCTGACGGTCATTATTAATTTCCATTGCACATTCTTAATTTCAGTGGAAAAGTCTTAAAAATTAAGAATATGAGAAGGAAATTAAGAATTTTATATCTCTAGTGGTAATATACCGAAATAAATGATAAACTCATACCGAGCTGATTATCTTCCGATATGCGATTAAAGATATAGGGGAACATATTTAATATGATCGGAAACTTGTTTATCAATATCCATTTTGAATATGTACATATTTTATACTGTTTAATATAAACTTCTGTAAATCTATGGATTTGGTGTGTATTTGTAGATTATTTGACACTATGCAGGATATCAATAAACTGTTAATCATTTGCCATAAAGCTTGACATTTTCTTCCAAAAAAAAAACTGATATTTATTAAATGAATGTATGAAATCTTTACTTTCATCACAGACATTATTATTTTTGTTTATTTTTTCATATTTTTCATAAAAAACAATTAGGTCGATGAAAGACCACTGATATAGTACATGAGTTACAAAAACTCCATATAGATATGGTCAGACATATTATAAAATGTGTATTTATCATTTTGTAAAATAAACACAGCATGATAAAAGAAAAGAACATTAATCAAAAAAACTTAAATTTGTTTAATTTTTTTATTATATTTTTTTTTTTGCTGGTTGCCTGGCTGCTGCGGTCATGTAATTTTGACATAGGAGTAGTCGCTTCACGTTTTGAAGTTTTACTCTGCGGTGTTACAATACTGTCTTTTTCAATCAAAAATTGATCCATGGAGCCTTGTTTTACAGTTGTGTTGCTCTTTTGGTTTTTGGATTTATCGACGTTTAGTTTCTTTATTTTCTTTTTATTTTTTCCTGTTTTCTTGACTCTTCTGCTTATTTGAAGGCTGACTTTGAGTGTCATCAAAATCCTTTGGTGAAACTTCACAATGTACATGTTGTATTAAAGGTTTCAAAATTGATTGTGATTGTGTTTGTTCGGTTGATTGTGTATTATCTAAATGGGTGAAGTCTTCATTTTGAGCTTCTTCTATAGTTTCGTCTTGGCTCTGAGCTTCATCTTTAGTTTCCTCTCCAGTTTCACTATCAGAGTCGTCAGTCTCGGAGTCGGAATTATCAGATTCAGAGTGCTTTGATTTACAGTCCTCACCTTCGTCATCTACAAAGCCACCCTGATCTACTAAATTATCAACACCCGAGAAAGGCTCCATACATACAGATTGTTTATGACCAAATTTATCACATTGTTTACATTTCCACTGGTTTTGACACTCGGTAACAACATGATCTTTTTGTAAGCATTTGTTGCATGTGAGATGTTCATTGCTTTTTGGTTGTCCCTTATGAAAAATCGTTGCTCGGTATTTACTTATTGTTACTTGTCGTGGCAGAGGATTGGAAAGTGGTTACCAGAAAAAAATTCTGTCACCCGTTTTGCAATTAGTTAATAAACCATCAACTCTCAAACGTTACCTAAATTGTTTATGTATCTTGCAAGCAACCGTTTCCAGGAAGCTACTTATTTGTCCATCATCAGCAGAGCAAGGGACGTCCTTAATTTTGATTTTGAGGTAAGTTGGATCTTCATTTGCTTGAAACCTTGGATTTCTAGATTAAAAGCTCACTAAAGTATCCCTGATCGCTAAACCATTAATGAGAAGGGTATTACGATCATCTTCACTGTCAGTATACACACGCCAGAGTCCTCTAACTCTTTGAAGACCTTTCAGATGGAAGGGAGGCAAAGTTCTACTTATGGCTTTATAGACCTCGGTGTGAGTAATAAAATTATGACCTTTTGTTTTGGGGTTGAATATGTCAGATTCCAAAATGAATATAGGTTTAACATTACTCAATTCATCTGTACTGCTACCTGAAACAATCTTTGCATATGTATATGTGTTGTCCGCCATGCTGTCTTTGTTTACATTTGATTTTACATCAGATGTTGAGTCTTTAGTCATATTGCAACTTCTCCTGAGGAATTGTATATGAAAACAGTCTACAAAAATCTATACTCATTCCAAATTATCCTTCAAAGTAGAAAAGCATAAATATTTTTCACACATAAGTCAATTTTTATAAGAGCTCAGAAAACGCCTTGGAATCGCTTGGGCCGCTTATCATTTAAATTATTGCAGTTTTAGTTAACATATGTGTTATGGTCTCATGTTCATTAATATTTACTCTATATCCTTTCGTAAAATATTTAAATATGGAAGGAAAATGCGAAGTCATATGTTAAAGGACTAGACAGAGACCCTTTTAGTAAGAGGGCGCTAAAGGGTTATTTTTATACTACGTTTACGACCAATTTCATTTTTCGTACAAGAATCAATCAATCAATCAATCAATCAATCATTTTTCGTACATCGTACAAGACCTTGGTTATTTCACGTACATTCGTACAAAACATGCCCTGTACAACGTACAAGCTAATTTAGATTTTTTTAGCTATTTTCGTACATCGTACAGGCAGTTTTTTTCTTTTTCGTACCTGGTACAAGGATCTCCCTTTAGGACCACGATTAACAGATGCGCTTGAGATAAAGTCTCTAGAAATACATGATTAAATCGAGCAAAGGAACAATGCATTTATTGGTGTTCTTCATCTTCAAATCCCTATGATGTGAATCAAGTAATTTAGAGTACCTACATGTTAAATTTTTTTTCAAGAATTATGCCGCCAAAAATGCCTTATCATGGATCATGCTTACACCCCTCGTTCCATCTTAGTGAGCTGCACTAATTATATCGGGGCAATATAGCATTAGCTCCACAGATCTCTGATAGCCTAGAGTGTATGTATATGTGGAACAAGAGTCCATAGCCTTGTGATTGGAGCCTTTTAGTATTCAGCGTATGACAGCAGACTGTAATGTCGTCACGGTATGACTTTAAAGTATTCAGCGTATGACAGCACACTGTAAATTCGTAACGGTCTATGACTTTCAGTATTCAGCGTATGACAGCGCACTGTAATTTCGTCACGGTATGACTTTCAGTATTCAGCGTATGACAGCACACTGCAAAATCGTAACGGTCTATGACTTTCAGTATTCAGCGTATGGCAGCGCACTGTAATTTCGACACGGTATTAGATAAAGTATTTAGCGTATGATAGCACACTGCATATTTATAATGGTGTATAACTGTCAGTATTCAGCGTATGACAGGCTCGATCGGAGTTCACTCCATATGCTTTTTCGTAGGGGTGAGCCAATGGCACACCAGGAACCCCACCCTTATTGTATATTAAGAATCTCAAAAATGTATATTTTAGCAGGAAAGTAAACCTAATCACACATGATGTAGACAAGTATACCTTGTTATATATTGGGATAAAGACAGTAAATTCTTTATTTTCAATCCAAAAGTAGTGAATTAAACGCTGTTCGATGCCTTGTCAATGTAGTTATGTCAAATTCATATTGTTTTCTGATTTCCATCCAACATATTGACCTTATCAGAAAATCTCATCTGACATTTCCCATCCTAATCACATATTTTCATAGCAATTTATTACCCTTATCATATAATATGAAAGAAGAAAAATGTACCTTTTCCGGCGGATCATCTCTATGTTATTATATATCGGAAGTGAACCCCCTCCCCCGAGATGACACGTCATGATATGAATTTAAGTGTCCAGCGTGTGATAGCACCCTGTAAATTCGTTACAGAACAATTGGTTGAACGCTCAAAATTACAACATGAACAGAATAAACAAGCGAGTGGAGCGATCGAAAAACGGAATGAATTACACACTTCAAACGACTCATTGCATTTATACACGCTTCAAATGATTCATTACAATCATACAAGCTATTAATGGAATAACTGAATTTACGATAAATGACCGAAGTGAGTCGTTTCAACCATGTATTTCATTCATATCGTGTGTACACGAAAGGGGTGAAATGCACGCAAAAATATTGATTTTATTGGTGTGAGAATTGCAAAAAAAATGCAAATTTGTTGAAAAAACAAAAGTAATAAAAAATGAATTTAAACGCCTTATCTGCCGTTCTATGGAAATATCTTGTTTATATATTGTTTATTCTTTCTTCAATCTTTTTTTCGTCGTTTTTAAAAGCTTTCGTCCAAAAATATTTCGTGAGATGTCTAAAAGATTTTTTGGTAAATGATATTCTAAGGTGATTCTGCCTTTAAAACTAACCCTGTATTTTGCAAAAAAAAAAAACTTTTTGCGAAGGGAGTGATCTCACCTAATACTGTTTATCTTGTTATCGGATGGCCTCTGAAACATTACAAGAGATATCAATTTACTTTCTTTTGCAAACAGTTTGTTTCATCCTTGGGATAATTCGTTACATTTGGACCGAAGGGATCTAATGACTCCTTATATGAGTTATTTCCCTTTTCATATTTTTTGTTTTGTTACTTTTTTCTTCCGATCTGCAAGCATCAGGGAACCCCTTTTTCCAAAGAAGTGATATCGTTAATGTAACATATCACCATTTCTAATTTTTTTAAGTATAAATCTTAGCCAATGTGCAGATTATAAGTTGACAGTTTTTTTATTATACCAAGGACCTTGATAATTCCAATTTAAAAAAATAAAAATAAATAAAAATAAATTGTTTCAATTGTTTTCAATATTAAAGGCACATGAAAATTTCTTTCATCTTTCTTAACCATACATAATGAATCTCGTTAAAAAAAAATAATATTTAACATACTAACCAATCACGACTCAATATCCAATATTCACTCCGTTATATAATCTTGGGTACACAAAAGGGAAAATCCAGTTCTATATATAAATACCTTACCGTGTTATCTGAAATACCCGTATTCAAATGATGTCTTTGTTTTCAGATGTTGCGATGTTGCCATTGTCTTCGGATTACTCTTTTTCGGACAGTCAGTTCGCTTCTCATTTACTTTCCCGCCTAAAATTCCTTTCAGACATTTTTTTCACATCGTTCCTTTCAGATACCAGCAGATTTTGAAATTATTCTTTCGTTTCCTGCTGTACAGGTTTGTTAACCCTTTTGTTGGTAACAAAGACGGGCCAGTTTGTAAACAAAGTAGAGCAGCGCGTTATGTTACCAACGATTACACGACCCGAACACCTGACACCACCTCAATTGGCACCTTGGAACAAAGAAGGAAGACCAGTAGACTGTAAGCTATACAAGATCCAGAACAGCCTGGTAGACATCAACAGGGGTCTATATATACAGAACAGTGACTGCAGAACAAGAGAGCAGCACAGATTATTCTAGAACCACTTACAGAAACTCCTTCTTCCACAGGAACATTGTAGACTGGAATCATTTACAAGATCTTAGCAACCACTGCAGCTACAGCACGTGAGCTACAACAGGTACCATTGAGGAATTAAGGGCTAACCTCGATGGTAGTCCTGCCAGCTAGATCAACGACCATATGTATATAATTTAACACTGTAAATAGTCAGCTTTTAAATGTACATAGTCGAGGGGACAATTGCTGTGTGTGTCTGGGAATGCGAATGACTAAATACCGAAGTTTCTGTGAATTTAAATTCTGCATATGCGCATTTCGACAAATTATGTCTCATCAGTGCAGATAAAATCTAGACTTTTGGAAGACCATTTACTAAAAGATATTTAAAAACTGATAGAGAGCAAATAACCAATGTGATCTGAAGGTAAAGCCAAAAACAGCTAAGGACAGAGCTTTGCATGAGGGAGATACTCCTTAGTTTTCAACAAAATTTACAGAAAAATTAGATATTGTAAGATTCCAAATAGAATCGGCTTTCGGGTCAGCACCAAAGTACTGACTACTGGGCTGATGAATACCCTCTGGGACTAACAGTACACCAGCAGTGGCATCGACCCATTGGTTAGAAATGACTAAATACAGAAGTTACTGTGAATTTTACAAGTTAGTCCACAGAACTTCAGACAGTCGGAAACGACTCCAGTTCCTACAAGAGAGAAGAGAGAAGAATAAACATCTAAACATATTTGAAACCATGGCATACACTCCGACAAGAAACGAATTTTATTTCCGATATGACATCATGTCAGAAACTGCGAATGGAAATTTTAAAGATCCGCTTTTACTTCGATCTTTCAAAAAAAAAGATAAAGATATAACTTTTCATGCATTAAACATTTTTTTGAAATTATGGATTTTCTTTCTTTGTTTGGGTTCTAGTGCTGCTGATGAGGAATATATTTCCGAATTGGCCATACAGTTCATTTAAATTATTGCAGTTGGAGTTGACATATGTGTTATGGTCTCATGTTCATTTACTCTATATCCTTTCGTAAAATATTTAAATATGGAAAGAAGATGCGAAGTCATATGTTAAAGGACTAGACAAAGACCCTCTTAGTAAGGGTTATTTTTATACTACGTTCACGACCAATTTCATTTTTCGTACAAACATCAATCAATCAATCAATCATTTTTCGTACATCGTACAAGACCTTTGTTATTTCACGTACATTCGTACAAAACATGCCCTGTACAACGTACAAGCTAATTTAGATTTTTAGAGCTATTTTCGTACATCGTACAGGCATTTTTTTTTTATTTTTCGTACCTCGTACAAGGTTCTCCCTTTAGGACCCTAATTAACAGATGCGCTTGATTAAACCGAGAAACGGAACAATGCATTTATGGGTGTTCTTCATCTTGAAAATCCCTATGAGGTGAAACAACGGCAGTAGAATACCGAAGGAACAAGGGAAGCGAAGACTGCAAAAATCGAAATCCGAAGACATGGCAAAAACGACAACAGAGAAAAAGACACAAAAAAGGACATGAGACAGCTACAAGCACGGAAATAAAAAGACGACATTAAAAACTAAGGCACTCATAGTGTGAACTCCCGTGAAAACCGGCGGTGACATCAGGTGCTCCGGAAGGGTAAGCATGTCCTGCTCCGCTACCGGCACCCGTCACACTATCAGTGAGTCAATCCAGGGTTGAGTGAATGAAGTAATTTAGAGTACCTACATGTTAAAATTTAATTACAAAAATATATATCACTGTGATAAAAGTTTGAGGTATTTTTTTTAAGAATTATGCCACCAAAAACTGCCTTTTCATGGATCATGCTTAGACCCCTCGTTCCATCTTAGTGAGCTGCACTAATTGTATCGGGCCAATATAGCATTAGCTCCACAGATCTCTGATAGCCTAGAGTGTATGTATATGTGGAACAAGAGTCCATAGCCTTGTGATTGGAGCTTTTAGTATTCAGCGTATGACAGCAGACTGTATTGTCGTCACGGTATGACTTTAAACTATTCAGCGTATGACAGCACACTGTAAATTCGTAACGGTCTATGACTTTCAGTATTCAGCGTATGACAGCACACTGTAATTTCGTCACGTTATGACTTTCAGTATTCAGCGTATGAGAGCACACTGCAAATTCGTAACGGTCTATGACTTTCAGTATTCAGCGTATGACAGCGCACTGTAATTTCGTCATGGTATGACTTTAAGTATTTAGCGTATGATAGCACACTGCAAATTCATAACGGTGTATGACTTTCAGTATTCAGCGTATGACAGGCTCGATCAGGGGTCACTCCATATGCTTTTCGGTAGCGATGAGCCAATGGCACACCAAGAACCCCACCCTTATTGTATATTAAGAATCTCAAGAATGTATGTTATAGCAGGAAAGTAAACCTAATCACAAATGATGCAGACAAGTATACCTTGTCATATATTGGGAAAAAGACAGTAATTCTTTATTTTTAATCAAAAAGAAGTGAATTAAGCGCTGTCCAATGTCTTGTCAATGTAGTTATGTCAAATTCATATTGGTTTCTGATTTCGATGCAACATGTTGACCTTATCAGAAAATATCATTAGACATTTCCCATCCTTATCACATATTTTCATAGCAATTTATTACCCTTATCATATAATATGAAAGAAGAAAAATAAAAATGTACCTCTTCCAGCGGATCATCCCTATGTTATTATATATTGGAAGTGAACCCCCTCCCCCGAGATGAGACATCATGGTATGAATTTAAGGGGGTAGACCTGGGTAGGCCTAAAATTTTCCCCTCGTTTAA
>MJUU01011673.1:0-14290 GCA_002080025.1 Modiolus philippinarum
CCGTTCTAGCTTGTTATGCAACTTAATCATGTTTTTTCAACTGTTCTTCGCTCTCCATCATTCACCTAGAAATGTTCTATGATCTTACTGATTATAACATGTATCAATTGGCTGGAGTCACTACAAATGAAAAGGCACTATTTTTATAGTACTATTTTCGAGGTCTGTCAAACATTGGCGTATTGAAATAGTGTAGTGCGCCCTGACAATATTATGGCTTTGACAATTAACACAATCTGGGCACACAGAAGCTATAGTTAGTCGTCATATAAGCGGGAGGTTGATGCATCAATAAACCTGGTTTAACCCACCATTTTATTTATAAAATGCCCGTTCCAAGTCGGGAATATGACGGCTTGCCAAAAATGTTCTGTGTCGGATTGTGTTCCCCTGATTCAGTCGAATATTATACGGATTTTCCTTACTGGTCTCTTCCTTTGATCGATTCGGACTTTTGTTGTCACTTTTATTGATGAGCATGTTTGCTTTAATTTAATCAATAGTCTCTAGGTTGTTCTCCTTTTCACATAACAATGAATTACGAGGGCGAAAATCAAGATCGAAGCTCTGACCGTGCAAAGTCATTGTCCACGTTGATTTTGCATTGAGCAGGGCATCGAAATGAGACATTGTTTTCCACTTTTTAAGATGGCAAATTGTTAACCTGATGAATTGTCCTAATAATTGACATCAAGCAATTGAAATCATTTATCAGTTAGCCGCGAACTCGATCGTCGGGCGAAAAACTACCATTCCGGATTTTCTTTGTATCCGTTCTGGAGTTGATTTAAAAATGGAATAAACAAATTCATTTTGTTTTAGAATACATTTATACACTAAAATTGGAACTTAAAATTGGCAAATATAA
The DNA here is from genome assembly GCA_002080025.1 of Modiolus philippinarum. NCBI lineage: Eukaryota > Metazoa > Mollusca > Bivalvia > Mytilida > Modiolidae > Modiolus > Modiolus philippinarum. Next base: position 869 of record MJUU01011673.1, read on the forward strand.
AAATATTTACAAAATTAACTGTGTATCTTTTCTTTTGTTGAGTAGTATAGAAAGTCTCTTTTGACTGATTAAACACTAAAAAGGTCATCAACATATGATGGTGTGAGCATATGCATATCAATAGATTCATCAGCCCACACTTTATCTTTAAAAGTAATTGAACAAAGTGTACACATGAGATATTATCTCATGTACAAATACACCATATCTAAGAAAAATGAAGAGCATACATCTCTACCACGGGGAATTGCTTTACCAACTCCACACTGCAGTAAAAGACAAACTCCTGTTTTAAATATTTTACGAAAGGATATGGAGTAAATGAACATGAGATCATAACACAGATGTTAACTCCAACTGCAATAATTTTAATAAGTTTCTGTTAGTCTACAGAATAAATGCTTTTTGTGAAGTTAAACGCGCACAATAACAACGTTATTACATTTTTGTGTTTAAGGGACTTTATGACATTTGTACCCATCAATGGGTTTATATTTCTTTATATTATAAACCACTTACCAATGTATATCTTTTATATCCGTAAATGTTCCCGCTGGCACAATTCCCAGGACATGTACCACTAAAATTAAATAAAATATGAAAAATACAACTTCCTTCATTTCATATTTATTTCTAACATTACAGATGAAATTTAAGCAATATGAACACTTTGTCAGTTATTTTATGTTTGCTGAAAACCCCCATCCCTGAACAAAAGGAAAGATAAATGGATGTAGCGTTGTTCGAAATTTAGCAATAAATTTTTTTCAAGCCGGTACTAGGGGTATGAGTATGAAGTATGAGCAAAGCTCGTTGTTGAAGAAGGCCTTACGGTGATTTACAACAATAAGAGCACTTTGCCAGTTTAATTGATGTTTGTTAACAATCCCGCACCCATGACCAAGAAAGACATGGATGTAGCGTTGCTCGACAATTAGCAAAGAATTCCGCTTAAACCGGTGCTAGGGGCCGACTTGAACTTACTATGGGTATGAGCAAAGCTCATTGTTGAAGGCCTCATGGTGACTTCAAGATGAAGAACAACAATAAAAGCGTTGTTCCTTTGCTTGCTTTTTACCATGTATTTGTAGAGACTTTGTCTCATGTGCATTTACTCCATATCCTTTTATTCACCATTTCCATCTTTCTTTATGGATTTGTAGAGATTTTGTCTAATATACATTTGTTCCGTATCCTTTCGTTGTTTATCGAGTTTTTATAAGGGCTGATACAACAGAAACAAAAACAACTAGCACAGACTTTTAATTTCAGCTTCAGATATATAGACGATGTACTTTTTCTTAATAGCCCAAGATTTAAAGAATATTTACAAAACAAACAACGGCAGTAGAATACCGAAGGAACAAGGGAAGCGATAACTACAAAAATCGAAGTCCAAAGTGAACTTGAAAATAAAGAGACAACCGATACACCCGATTCTGGTTCATACCTTGACCTTTTGTTATACATTGACGAGCATGGACGTCTGAAATCTTGATTATTTGAAAAACGTGATGATTTTGACTTTCCAATTGTGAACTCCCCTTTCCCTGCAGCAATATACCTGCATCCCCAGCATATGGAGTATATATTTCACAATTAATTCGTTACTGTAGAGCGTGCAGTACATATAGTGACTTTGTGGAAAGAGCAAAAGCACTGTCACAAAAACTGCTGAGTCAGGGATATGTTCAGCCTTTGTTACTTTCGTCCCTTCAGAAATTCTATGGCCGTCACCATAACATCATAGATAGATATGAAATGTCAGTGTAACAAATAAAAACTGACATTTTCGGCTAGATTCGCGTCTTCCCGGATTTAATATTACCGGTTTGGACTTTACCCTGGATTGACCCACTGACAGTGTGACGGGTGCTGTGCACAGAGCAGGACATGCTTACCCTTCCGGAGCACCTGATGTCACTCTTGTTTATTGAGAGTTCACACTGTTAGTGCTTTAGTTTTTTGTGTTGTATATGTAATGTTCGTGTGTTTTGTGAGCATGTGGTGTCTTTGGTCTTCCGTCTTTTTGGTGTTCTTGCTTTTGCCTTGTCTCTGGACTTTGATTTGTGTAATCTTGTGCTTTGTTCCTTCGGTATTCCACTGCCGTTGTTTTTTAAGCATACTTAACACGTGTTTTATCGGGAGCTACTTAACGATATAATGTAAGTGAAGAATTGTTTAACGTTCGAAAGAGAATTTTCAAATTTCCGAAATTTTAATCTCAAACTGAATAAACGTTGGGAAATTGACATTAATAGTTTGTATGATGATTCTAACACAATATTTGCAAAACACTGAACATTTTTGAAATTATGGATTTCCTTTGTTTGGGTTCTAGTGCTGCTGATGAGGAATACATTTCCGAATTGGCCAAACAGCTCATTAAAATTATTATTGCAGTTGGAGTTAACATATGTGTTATGGTCCCATGTTCATTTACTCCATATCCTTTCGTAAAATATTTAACAACGGCAGTAGAATACCGAAGGAACAAAGCACAAGATTACACGAATCAAAGTCCAGAGACAAGGCAAAAGCAAGAACACCAAAAGACGGAAGACCAAAGACACCACATGCCCACAAAACACACGAACATTACATATACAACACAAAAAACTAAAGCACTAACAGTGTGAACTCTCAATAAACAAGAGTGACATCAGGTGCTCCGGAAGGGTAAGCATGTCCTGCTCTGTGCACAAAAGAGGCGAAACTAAAATCACCATTTTCCATAGTTTTTAGTACCTAACATTACATGTTCTCATTGTTTCTGTAAAGTCGAAAAAGTTCAACAGGAACACCTTTCAAATAACTATTCAATAACTGGCAAAACTTGTGTTTAATGAAATATCACAGTTTGCGTACTCAAAAAGGTAAAGGAAATTAGAATAAATTATAAAAGCGCCGTGTTTTGATAGTTTTTTTCTGTGCCCGTGTACTACCTCTCCATTTTAGTAGCACTTGTACAACAATATATACGTATATTAAGGATGCAAATGGCAAGTGGGTTATTTTATCTCGATTTTTCATGCATAAAGGCCCATTTAGAGAAGTTTTCTGATATTCATGGCTGGAAACTATAAAACTATTACGAAATGATTAAAATTTTCATTCACGCACCCACATGCTCCTCCTACACCAACTCCACAATCACTGAAATTAGAATTGCAAGCCAACTGACCCAGGTCTTTATATACTGTCAAAATAAAATACAATGTTAAACATAGAACACTAGCGACATTTTGTATTATGCATTTTCATAATTTACCTTTCATTTTTAATGTGTATTATTATAGGCCAGTTAAAACTTACTTTTATATAAGTTGTCCGCAAAACTGATACATTTATATAGTTTATTGTAGATACAAGTAATAACAAAATTACCGAAATAAATTGCCAAGAACCAAAAATAGAGGGGCAAAAAGACAAAAGCAGGTGACTGATTTCTAGGTTTTGTGAGGTTGCCAATGAGATGGAATGATCGAATTGGTAGATTGGATGACATCGAAAATTACTCGCAATTGCTAGTCATGTTCTATTTATTTTGAGTTACACTACAGTGTATTTCATGTAGGGATTTTAAAAAAACGGTGTAGATAAATTTTCCATAATACTCCTTCATTAGAAATTGATTGTGTGTGAGAATATGAAAATACCATGTAAAAAAATAAAATGTTGCACATTAAGTTGATTTTGTGTAACATTTGTATATTTTATATATTTTTTAATTTCCACCTGAATACAACCAGAAATCAAAAATCCAGAACACCAGAATATGTGTGTGAGATCTGAAAAACGGGTAATGAAAATTTGATTATCCGTTACTATAGGAACTTACATACAACTTTATCTGATGTTGTTTGTTTACCATCTGTACCATTACATACGTAAACACCACTGTCAATAGCCTGGTCTACACCGGTGATAATAAGACCGTCTCCAACAGTCAGATATTTTCCAGGATTCGTCGCTAGTGGTGCACTGTTAAGTTTTGACCAGGACAGAGTTGTTGCTCCACCGCCTGAAGAATGGCATGTAAGTTGTACAAAACTTTCTCCTGGTTGTAACGCTTTCTCATGTGGACTTGTGGTTACAGTTAGTGGTACTAAAAAGATGCATTGATATTCCTCGTTATAACATTTACACAAGACCATCTGTTTATATATTTTGATGCGTATATGCAAATAACTTAAAAATAAAAAATGTCTTTCAACTTGGAAATAACAAATACCGAAGTTGCTTTCTGCATTAAATATGTAATTAGGCTAAAATGTGTATATACATGGATGAACAAACATTCCAGACAATCAAAACCATACAAATTGGACAAACATTTAATCTGAGATAAAAACGATACAAATATCAAAAAGAAAGGAAATTGGGTAAATGTCAAGGAGACAACATCCCATATCCAGGTTAAAACGACCCAATACAAAGCATCTAGGGTTACCGTACGGTCTTCAACACAGTGAGGAACCTCACACAATATAGCAAGCCCTAAATGGCCCCAAAAGGGTAAAAAAAGTGAATTAATCAATGGAAACAAACCACATCCAATAACTCAAATATCAAGAAACTAAAATTTTATAAGAAGACAAGGACAAGCCAATGACCAACATATTCCTGACTTGGGACAGGCGCAAAAATTGCGGTAGGGTTAAACTCGTTTTTATTTTATCCAAACCATCCCCCTATGTGTGGTGATTGGCTAAAAATAAATACACAAAAAGACTCACAGTAAAAACGCCTAACTTATCAAGACGAGTACCTTTACAAGTTACTTTTCTACTGGAACTAAAATACAAAAATACATAAGTTACAGACAAAACAGTAAATTTCGTTATGCTGTACACGTGTTTGAAGGAGTAACCTCTCATCAGCAGCATTAAAATCCAATGATATGGACAGCCATAATCTAAACGTAGTCAAAAAAGAAGTACTCACTACCAAATAACAGCGAAATAGACGAGTTTCCAATTGGTGAATTTTCCCGGAATATTTTGACGTCACAATATAAATTTTCGGACGTCACAATGTTACGTGACGCAATTTACTCCGATTGACCCCAGGTCAAACGGGGCAATTCATTCATAAAATGAAATTGGAAATTCTTCTATAGGACGCCAAATCCAGTACCAAGGATATCTACCGAATGCTTTACAAGGAATGAAGCCTAGGTATTTTTAAGGAGTTTGAATTTTGATAAAACAGTAAATTTCTATAAGATGCAGGGTAAATTTTTCATGTCAGACAATTCTAATTAATATTTATTTCATATTACAGCACGTATTAAAATTAGTATTACGCAATGATAATGCCTTTTTTATTGCTCTTTGTGTTCTTTTATCATTAAAGATGTACCTAATCCTTTGTTCGTTAATAGGCATTTCAAAGTTATATATAACTCTTTCTTTTGAAAACATTTTTAACACTCTGGTAACAAATCTGTATACATCAGGTATCCTTTTAATAAAAGTATATTAATTAAGCTTACCATTTACACTTAGCATACCCGAACTTGTCGAGGAACCCAGACTATTAGTAGCTGTACAAGTGTATGTCCCTTCACTGAAGGAATCTACATGAAACAACGTAACAGAACCATCAGGGTTAATACTGGCTGTCTTTGGAGGTATATTACCTGTCTAACAAATTATAACCATCAGGGTTAATACTGGCTGTCTTTGGAGGTATATTACCTGTCTAACAAATTATAACCGTCAGGGTTAATACTGGCTGTCTTTGGAGGTATATTACCTGTCTAACAAATTATAAGCAATGAAATGATATGGAATAAATGCACATGATACAAAGTTTCTAAAAATACGAGGAAAATACATCGGCAACGAATACCGAAGCAAAAATGATGAAAGAGGGAATTCCAAAATTCATAACACAAAAACAAAAATCACTGCAAATCATGTCAACCACGAATCGGGACAGCACGATAAAGAAAAATAAAAGCAAATACATCAGAAAACTAAAGCACTAGCAGTGTGAACCCCTCCAAAAACTGAGCTATCATCAGATATCAAGCAATGGAATAATGCTTTTTTGATGTTCTTCATCTTCAAGTCACCATGAGGCCTTTTATGCATGTATAAATAGTTAGTGAACTACAATATACTGGTAAACCGCAAAGGTGACAGTGTGTGTTAAGGTTTTTATCGGTAATATTTATGGTTTCCTTTGATCTCACGAAGCGAATATTTTTCAGTATTTGCTACTGCCCGAATACGAAAAGATATTGGCAAAAAGTATCTTAGGCCACGCCTACTTTTGTCAATCATAAACAATGAAACAAAAAAATACACATCACAAAGATTCTTAACGAATCGTACAAATTCTTTTACTAATCAATGCTAGTCAATTTCACGATTTTGTTGAAAATTAAGATTCATTTTCAAAATGTGTTCTATTAAATGATTTGGTTAATTACCGAAAAAAAATAATAGAAGTTTTGTTTTTGATACAAGAAATATTGGCTCCAATAATGGACTCGCATACTAGGGGCTCGTCCATTAGTGTTCGCCAATATTCCTTGTATCAAAAACAAAACTTCCATTATTCTATATTTATTTAATGTTAGTTCTATATACAAATATAAATACAACGAAAGCCAATGTTGGCCCATCATTGAAAAATCCGGTGGGATAATTTTGAGAATCGCTTCAAAAAGACGGCAACGCGGAATCATCACAAATGAAAACAATGGGATCAAAAATATCACGGTCAGTCCATAAAAAGCAACAGATACGACTGAAACGGGACTCTGTTGGCATATATTGCAATAAAATGTGCACTACTTGTCCATTATTACAGGATATCTTTGAACATTTTTGGTTATAGACAAGGAAGGTTTATAAACAGACATTCAAAAATAAAAGACCGTTGTAACAGACAACTTAGAGATATTATATAACCTTGTCATGGTTACATGAACATTGTTAGTAATGAAACATTTTGAGTAAATGGTGTTATATATCTTAAACAGGGGATAACAGGAAAATTTTTAAATGGCTGAAAAATACAGTCACGCGTCACAATCCACCACAGAACTGCACTGGAAAAAAACAAGAATAAGAAAAAAAACAAACGTAAATAACTAAATGAACTCAGGTCAGCCGGATTTGGTACCGGCATTAGCAAAAGCCAGTGGTAGGGTTAAACCGGTTTATAGGTACCCAACCTTCGTTTGACGTCAAAGAAAACATTGACATTTAACAGACACAAAACGTGGAAATATACATCAGACATTCAAACCGATACACTTACAGTGTGAACGCATATAAATCAATGAGCGACATCAGGTGGTCTGGAGGTATAAACATGTCCTACCCCATTAAAACAACCTGAACAACACGTTCAATAAGGTATGCAGAGTTTTGAAAGAAATCCCTGGCAGCTGCTCAATTTAAATCCATGGTACATGTTACTTTTCAAACCGTACCAATCTAAATATTTGAAAAGCATTCACAAAACGCCCTAGTAAGATGACAGTGACGAGGACATATATGTCATATAAATACCATTAACGAAGAAAGATTTAAAATCTAACAGTACAATATACAAGTTAACACAAAAATCTAAAGCAATGTCAGTTTACTTTGACAATAATGGTTTCAATTTTTTTTAATTAGAAGAATTCTTTTCCGAGATGTAATTAACGGTGACTTGATCTAATCTCCTACAAACACTAACTTCATTGCAATACTGTACTCTAAAGAAATGGCCTTTTTGCACTGTTTCAGTTGCAATCATTTTTACAATTTATTTTCTTATTTCTAATTTTTTACCACACCGAGAAATTTTAATATTCTGAATAAGTTAGTGCAATTGTTTTTTTTAATTTATTATTATTTTTTTTTAATTTTTTTTTGTTGTTGTTTTTTTGTTCTTGTTTTGATTGTTTGTTTGTTTGTTTTTTGTTTTTGTATTGTTTTCTTTTGGGGTTTTTCGGTTTTTTTTTATTTTTGTTTTTTTTTTGTTGTTGTTGTTAGTGACAAAATTTGCATAATTTTCAAGTTACAAAAGATCAATTTCTTGCATTGTTGTTGACATCGTTCTGGTTTTTAAATTTATGAAACCGTTGTGAGATGATTTATAATGCTCCAAACGAAATTATACCGGATGTGCACTGATCTCCCATGAATGATTATTATGACTTCTCAACCCACTTTGTTCTTAAACAGAATCAATGTTAAAGTATGTAAGTTGGGAATACCCAAACTTCATTTATAAGCGGAAGACCCCAGTACATGTAGTATATGCTAAATTTGCGTACCTTGGGAAACGTCCAAACCACATTCTACTTCCTACGCACAGGTGGAACGCCCAAGTATAAAATGTTTAAATGATGTACCTTCAGTGCTATCTTACCATTTCCACAATATGAATTTATAAGTTGTGCACTTTGGTAAAACTCCAGCCCTTGTATTAATATTTCAAATGACGTACCTTTGGAAACGTCCAAGCCACGTTCGCAGTTGGATTACCCACAACATCACAACGTAACGTCACCGTAGTCCCTGTGTTCACAAGTTGTGTCTTTGGCCCGTTGATAATTAAAGGTTTTGCTGTATGTTTAAAATTGTATTTTGATTAATTAATTATGTGCATCAATAAATCGACTTTTCATCAATGTAAAGATAACAATAATATTTTTATGGTTCAACAGAGTGTTAATGAAGCCGTATTATGGTCTAATTTTGCGAACCCTAAATATAATGCTTTTCTAATTTACTTTGTTTGGTATGAATAATACATGATTTATGTTCTGTCTGGTGCTGAAACATATTGTATTCTAAAATTGATTAACTGCGGAGATTTTTACAGGGTATTTTATTTAATTTTATTATTGGATTAAACACTCATTTTTAAGAAATTATCTATGTATAAACTCCGGCAGCTCACTCACAAACTGAATAAAGTCCGAAGTGAGTGAGTTGCCGGAGTTTATACATAAATAAATCAGTGTTTAATCCTGATAATTCCAACTTTGTACGTTAAAAACTGCGTGATCCATGTTAACGAAGTCTTTATTTCCTGCACTACATTTTTGCGGAGCAGATTAATGGGTAAACGGAAATATCGAAAAATATTTCAGTTTGCTGTTCATGACGTTGACCAATGAAAATGAACGTTACAATTACATTTGGAATTATGAAGATATAACTTTAAGGAGTGAATGGGGACAATAACAACGTTACTGAACACGGTTGTCAAGAACCGAAGTCCATGAGACAAAAAGACAAATCAGGAGAAAAACATCGGAAAAGTTGTCAACAGCAGTGGTCCAGACTTGGTACAAGCTTTCAAAAGAAACAGTGCGTTAAACCGGTTTGCTGGCATGCCAAACCTCCTAGTTTATTGCTGTAGTGTCCGGTAGCAACTCAAAAAAAATTTGCTATTAAAAGGTCGTAGACAGTTGAAAGAAATGATCATCCCAGTGCTAAGTGAAAACAATCTTGAATCAGAGTTGGGACCGAAACTTCAAATTTTACCACAATGAACTGATATCTTTTGATCGTATGAGACGGACTCGTGTGTGTTTTTTCAAGCATGATTAAATATCTATTGATCGTATGAGACGGACTCGTGTGTGTTTTTTCAAGCTTGATTAAAAAGGCGGTCAGTGACCGCGGTCATGAGGATAACTATGTGTAAATAGAAAGTCTGTATAATTTGTACTACCTCTCGAGCAATAAATCAACTGTGAAATATGTGAATTGGAGACAGCAAAGCAGAAAAATCAAACGGATTAATGGTATTAAGATATAATCCATCCTTCAGACTTCATTAGTAATACTTACATAAAACATTTAAACTGGTTGTACTTGTTTTGTTGTCAAAATTATTGAAGACTTGACAGAAGTATTGTCCAGTAGATAAAGCGCCCAGGTTATCAATGTGTAAAACACTCTGCTGACTTGTCGTTAATATACCGGAAGTAATTGCTTCCCTTTGTTTATCAGGTCTGACGTGATACCATTGGACAGTAGGTGGTGGAATTCCAGAAAAGGAACACGTGAAGTCTACACTTTGGTTGGCATTAAGTTGTGTGGAAGGTGGAGTAACACTTACTTGTATAGGTTCTATAATCAAAAACCTTGTATGATTTCTCATTGGAAGTTTCTCTTATTATCAAAATTTGTCTTATTTTTGTAAACTCTCGATAGAACTCATTAAAATATCTACAGTAAATTACTCACCAGGGTATCGATTATACAGTTTCAATATATCATTTCTATTCTTTTTTTATTCCATTGAATTTCATCGACTACTTTTGATTATGAATATCCATATTATTTGATTCAAATGCTGCTGATGAGAAGTTAATCCTTGAAACACGTGTACAGCATAATGAAATTTACAGTTTTTATGCACCTTCGGTATTTTAGTATTTTATTATATCGTAACGGTCGTGTTTTGATTTATCGAAAAATACGGGGTGATTACGTTCTAAATGGATATGAAACAGTAGGATTTTACACGATTTGTGATCAAGGGCTACCGATACGTGTTTGCCTATTCAATTACAAGATATTAACCAAATATTAATCTCGTTAAAGTGTGGCATTGTCAAAAATGATAGATATATTCTTACACAAATGTTTGTAGTCTTTAACAAATAGTTTTAAGAGTGTCATTGAATGCTCCAGGTTAAAGCTCAGGTGAAAGTGTACTTGTATGTTGACTTCTGTATTGTGAATTTATATATTCCATTATGTTTATTCATACACTGGGCATACAAATTAAAGATTATATTCATTTAAAACAATGAATCTCTATTTTTGACACGAGACACTAACATAACTACTGTTCTTATCGTCATGAAATTTTGCATCGTACACACACTTGTCATTATGAACATTTTCTGCAATTTTCAACATTTCTAAATTTGTCATTTTACCAAAAACCATGAATTGAATTTTTAATCGAGTTTTGAAATCTTTTGGATGTCTTCAGACTTTAGGGGCCGACTCCGACCTGCCGTTGGTTGGGGGGTTTCCTCAACGTTCATTGAAGATCTTACGGTGGCTTTGAGTTGTTATTACTCCCCATTGGGTCGTTGTCTCTTTGACATATTCCCCGTTTCCTTTCTTTTTTTTCTATTTGATTCACTAAAAATTAATGAAAATTGACAGTTCAAACAAGGGTACCCATGTTTCCCATAGACAAATAAAAAATCTGCTTTGATTTGCGTCATTTTCAAACTATGTATGGGTACGGTACAGAGTTTAAACATTGAGACTTAAGAGACTTATTTGAAATATCAAAAAGTATGGAAAAAATACTTCAGAGCGTCGTTTCCTGAATAAAATTTGATTTGGTTTCAAACCAAATAAATGTTTGGGATAAAAATGCAAATTTCAGTGATTTTTTTATTTCGAGGAAACATGCATGACCAGATGGAAGGATGACCGCATACACTTTTTTCAAGTATCTACCATAATAATTTTAGTAACATCATACACTTTGTTGCAAACAAATAAAGGGATATGGAGTAAATGTAAATGGGACAAAACCGCTAATTAACCAATGACTAAAAACCGAAGTTACTGTAAATTTGAATTCTGCATATGCGCATTTCGATATGCGCATTTCGACAACTTATGTCTCTTCAGTGCAGATAAAATCTAAACGTTTGGAAGACCATAAACGCAAAGATGTTTAAAAATTGATAGAGAACAAATAACCAATGTGATCTAAATGTAAAGCCAAAATCAGCTAAGGCAGAACTTTGCGTGAAGGAGATACTCCTTAGTTTTCAATAAAATTTACAAAAAATTTAGATATTGTAAGGTTCCAAATAGAATCGGCTTTCGGGTCAGCACCGAAGTACTGACTACTGGGCTGGTGAATACCCTCGGGGACTAACAGTCCACCAGCAGTGGCATCGACCCAGTGGTAACAAATGACTAAAAACCGAAGTTACTGTAAATTTGAATTCTGCATATGCGCATTTCGATATGCGCATTTCGACAACTTATGTCTCTTCAGTGCAGATAAAATCTAAATGTTTGGAAGACCATAAACTCAAAGATGGTTAAAAACTGATAGAGAACAAATAACCAATGTGATCTAAATGTAAAGCCAAAATCAGCTAAGGACAGAGCTTTGCGGGGTTGTCAACAAGCATATCATATTGGGCAAAAGTACTGTTACGGCTGAATGCCTAGTGTATGCTTCATTCGAAATAAACTTTGTTGTAAAATGCATTTGTGATGGAAATGAAAAAGCCATGATCCTTCACATTTTTGTTGTTTATTTAGATAGAATCATGGCGTGATGAAAAAGAAAAACCATTATTCATTATTTTGTTGTTGTTGTTGAATATTTGACTAGAATCATGGCTACTGCAATCGATATATTGTAAAGAAATTCGTGTACTTATTTGTTTTTATTTTGAAGTTTTCATCTTTTTTTCTTGAAAGTACGAAAAGGTGTATTCAACAAATATACATATCTTGTAATTTATTTACCGGGTGCAACATTGAGATATACCGTACTAGCATAAATATCTTAAGGAGTGAAGCTTGTTGCGTCTTTTATGAAATTCTACGGCTTTGATGTTTATCAATGAAAATAAATTTTTACCTTGCTTACCGAATCAGGTATTGTATTTCTCCTCCATATTTGTACAAACTAATTTTAAATTTGTAATTTATTTACTTCAATCCGTTGTTATTAGGTGTTTGTTCACTTCATAGAACCAAGAGAGATAAAGAGGAGATAGTGTAATCCATAAATACATTTAACCAAAGACCTATATTATATGATAGTCTGTGTTGTCTTGTTTGTTTATTCTCTTTCATCTGTATAAATGTACCTTATAGCGGGTAATTTTCGCGGGGTTCTAATTTTTCACGTATTTTCGCGGACTGACTTAAATCGAGAAAAAAAATTCCGTGAATATTTCATGTATCCTTAGAATTTATTAGAATCTTTGATAATCCAATCGTTTAAATTTTTGGCATACATTTTCAACTCAAATCCGCGCAATTTTTGACCCGCGAAAATAACCCGCTATACGGTATGTTACTTTGATAGCTTGTTCGTGTGATTTTTGTTTATTCTCTGTCATGTATATGTTACTTTGTTATCTGGTTCGTGTGATTTTTGTTTATTCTCTGTCATGTATATGTTACTTTGTTAGCTGGTTCGTGTGATTTTTGTTTATTCTCTGTCGTGTATATGTTACTTTGTTATCTGGTTCATGTGATTTTTGTTTATTCTCTGTCATGTATATGTTACTTTGTTATCTGGTTCATGTGATTTTTGTTTATTCTCTGTCATGTATATGTTACTTTGTTATCTGGTTCGTGTGATTTTAGTTTATTCTCTGTCATGTATATGTTACTTTGTTAGCTGGTTCGTGTGATTTTTGTTTATTCTCTGTCATGTAAATGTTACTTT